>CM042165.1:81529292-81599292 GCA_023376005.1 Doryteuthis pealeii
TCGATGGGTTTTGGGTGTTGTAGTGTGTTGTGCAAATTGTACGGGAGTGATGAAAGTTTTTCGGGCCAAACTAAAAATGGAATGGCTTAAACCCATGAAACGTTTATTGTCTTCCCCTATATTCATCGCAACATCATCAATTTTCTTCTTTCGTTCTTTTTTTTTTTCTTTCTTTCCACCACCGTCAATTTCTTTCTTTCTTTCTTTCTTTCTTTCTTCTCACTAACATTCATTTCTTTCTTTCTTTCTTTCTGGCACCGTAATTCCTTCTTTCTTCTTTCTTCTTTCTTTCTTTCACTACCACATTTCTTTCTTTGTGCCACCGTCAATTCTTTCTTTCGTTTTCTTTCTTTTCTTTCCTTTCTTTCTTTCTTCTTCACCCTACTATTAATTTTTTCTTCTTTTTCTTTCTTCTTTCTTTCTTTCTTCTTTCATTCTTTCTTTCTCTCTTTCTTTACAGTACCATCAGTTTTCTTTCTTTCTTTATTCTTTCTTTCTTTCTTTCTTTCAATTTTTTCTTTCTTTTTCCTTCTTTTCTTTCTTTCTTTCTTCACCTTTTCTTTCTTTCTTTTTTTCTTTCTTTTGTCTTTTCTTCTTCTTACTTTCTTCTTTCTTTCTTTCTTTCTTTCTTTCTCTTCCACACTACCATCTATGTCATTCTTTCTTAAATTCTTTCTTTCTTTTTTTCTTCCCACCACCGTTAATTTCTTTCTTTCTTTCGTCCTCTCTTTCTTTCTTTCTTCACACTGAAGGGCATAGCGGTTATCTTTATACGATGGGGTCTGTTTTTTTTAATTGACCGGTGGATAGAACTTGTTGTTAGAAACATTAACCAGAGAAAAAAATGACACTTCTTACAAAAATGCAAAACATTTAAGATTCTAAGTAAACAGATGAATAATATAAATGGTCGCCAAAACTATGGACCTTCTGTAGATATTTTTTTTCCAGATCGAATAAGCACCCTAACAAATCAAGCTATTGGAAGGTTCGCATCTAAAATCGTCACCGGTAAGTTCCGCTTCAAATATTTGTAAACAAACCAACAAATGATGTTTGCATTTAGATTGTATCTGACAAAACAAATTTTACAAACTATGTGATACTATTTCTGAACAACATCCTTTTATTTAAATAAACATAAAAATATTTTGCAAAAAAAAAAAACTGTCTGTATTTCTCTTCAGATCAAATAAAAACTATTTTACTATAAAAACGTGTATTTCGTTCGTTTGTTTTTGTTTTTTTTTTTTCGTTTTTTTTTTAATTTATCGTAAATATTCATCAATTTCTGATTAAAAAGTATTTATTTAAAAAAAAGATTTTGCAATTGGATTTTAATACGATTACGTGTACCAACTATGGGATCAAAATTAATAATTTAAAAAATAAAAAAAAAGATATTTATTAAAAAAAGAACAATAACAATATTAATTTTCGGTAATGCCAAATAGTTTTTTTTTATTAAAATCAAAAACTGGTACTAATGCGGAATAGTGCGCAAGAGATAATAATATCAAAGTTCATGAATATTTTTAACAGGTATAATATTTTTTAAACCCAAAAACACGTTTTTATACTTAAAAAAAAGTCTTTATCTGACGAGAAAAGAAATACAGACATGCTTATTTTGTATTGTTTGGATTATTCGGACTATTGTCCTCATCTTTATTGTTATTTGTTCAACGTTTTGGCCAATGTGCCCCCCGGTCTTTTCAGATATTTCGCGTTGAACTCAGGAACATTATCTTCAAACTCGGGAACCTTCTTTTTGAACTCAGGAACCTTCTTGTCGTAATCGGGAGCCTTACGAAACTCTGAACCCAACCCTTTATTCAATCCATGGGGGTATACTGTTTTTATTCCGACAACCATGACTGGGTACAAGTGTTAAGCTTTCTTAATTATTATTCTATGTTACTGTCACCCTTGACCAAGATTGAACCTGCAGCATGAAATTGTCACTTAGAACTGTCTTAAATCAACGCTGTGTTTCCAATTGGAGAAGAAAAGATTCCCGAAGAAGACCGAAAAGTTGTACAGGACAATAATCCGAATAATACAAATTATCAATCCTGATCCCAAACATTCAGAGAAACAGATATGCTTATTTAAATAAAAATTACAGTTTTTATTCACAAAATAAGCGAAAATTACCGTTGTCGAGTAAAAATGTGAACCTTCCATTAGCTTCATGAGTTAGGGCCCTTATTAGAGACTATCCAATGAGGATGGTCCAGTGATGAAGTAAAAAAAAATTGAATTTTTTTTCGTCAGGGGTGAAATTATTTATTGTATTTTTCTGTCTTTCACTTTTATATTTACACTATCTATGATCGTTGAATAGTACCACTACTGTTCTTCTACAAGGATGTCGCTGGCATTAAATAACCCAAGGCGCTTGATAAGCCATTAAACAAAGTAAACAAACCAAGTGCTTCCTTTCAATTAGTCCAGTAGCGCTATTACGTTTGCTTTTGTGAAAGGCATGAACCCCTCATACTCCCAGCTATGGGTCAAATAGTACCACTACTGTTCTTCTACAAGGATGAATTTGGAATTAAATAACCTACACTGACAAGTACTTCAGAATTCTGTAATAAACAAACCAGCAAGCAAACCAAAACCAAACCATGATAGATATTTCCTGACTTCCCACCATGTCAGATGAATATCAATTCCGATTAACGTAGGAAGCCACGGACAAACCGAAGCTCATGCCATGATCAGGGTAAAAATTGCATAAATTCCTTCGGCACTCTTTTTTGGGGGCTGCCTCAGGCACTGGGCAATAGAAACAGCCCTGTCCATTTTAGACGGGGTGGGGGCAGGTGTTTCCTGGGGGATTGTCCCCCTGGGATGATTGTTGTATGGTTCCAGAGGCCGAAACCAGTGGACACAGGGCACGACGTGCCAGGTAAGTATATCTTATCAAAGATCATAGTATAGTATCTGCACAATCTTCGGTTCTTCTGATCTAGAGTCAATGTAATAAAAAGCGAATGTATTTAACAAAGAAATGGGGAAGAGTAAAAAAAGGTGTATGTACGTAATATACCGTTTAATAAGATTTGGTTTGGTTTTGGTTTGGTTTGGTTTGTTTTACGGCAGATCAACCTCAGTGGATCATTTGATGCCGACAAAGTTTTGAAATGAATTAATTCTTAAGTGGATACTCAATTTTTTATGAACACATTTTTCTATTTAACCGATAGATGGGACCATAACAGGTACTACCCCTCCGGGTCAGAGTGAACCAGGAGCAATGGCGATAAAGGGCGCTCCAACTTCCCCAGAACTCCAAAAATGGAACCTCACCATCAGATAGAGTGCTAGGGCTTGGTGTGACCAGCCGATTGATCGGAGGGCCTCTCCAACCGCCCGTCTAGCCTAAGTAAGGGCTTAAGTGGAGTGTTGTATGTCATGGACTGCTCAGCCACCTGGGGAATATTACCTCTCAGCAGAGGTGCAGTCGGTGTGTTCTAACGCCCCAACGACAGGGCGGTTTAATAAGAAAAGAAATGTATGCATTCACCCAAACCCACCACTTCATATTAGACAGGGTTTACAGAATCCGAGCCTCACCACTGGGTACAGTATAGTTGAATGTCCAAGAACAGGTCGGGACCGTCATTTACTGCTGGTGTCTTGTATTAACCAAATCCCTACTCAATAAGCAGGATGTGACATAATGTTACATAGTTTATAAGTAACTTATAGATTAGAATATACCTGTAGTTAGAATATTTTGAATTAAGGACCGTTAGAGTTAGAATAATGGGGTCCATGGAAAGCTACCCGATAGCTGTTGACGGGTAATAACCTTTACCCCCTTGAAAGCGCACGATTCGACCCGGTTTCTGAGGAGCATGACGCTATTGTCAGCTCTGATGGGTCGGTCTCACCGCGGCGGATGAATATGGGCTGGGTACTGAAAATAAAGCTTTATTAGGAAACAACCAATATTTTTTTGTTAATTGAATATGAAAACAAGAGATGACAGCCCGAATAAATCAACGAAGAAGATCAAACCCTAGCAGAAGCACAACAAGAAGTATATGGCGGTCAGACGAGTTAGCAGGAAACAGTAGAAACAGAAGCTAAAAAGTAAAATTATCACTATAATCTATCATTTATCTATTTCTAATCTACTTTCTCTCTCTCTCTCTCTCTCTCTCTCTCTCTCTCTCTCTCTCTCTCTCTCTCTCTCTCTCTCTCTCTCTCTCTCTCTCACACACACACACACACACACACAAGGCTATTTGTCGATTTTGATTGGTCGATAGATGCCAAGTGGCGAAGTGTGGAAGAGAAATATCGAGAAGAGTGTGATGAGAGGTCAGTCAGCACTAAGCTGTTGAAGGGAACAGACGCAAGTGGCGTGTCTGTTCCCCAAGGCATTTTGACTTTGGGATGAAATAAATTAGCTCATGAGAAAGAAAAAAACAAGAAGTCTTGTGTTGTCATTTAAAACTATGAACGGCAACGCAAGAAGAAAATAGGTATATTAAGATTACCATTACAACGTCATCACTCCTTTCAATAGAGTCATTCTATGCTATAAAACAACAAGTGCGGAGTACCTCTTTAATGCCGATCCTCCCAGGTCCACACTTGTTATATAGCGGCTTCACACGGCGCTAAATTTGCGTACCGTTGCCATGGTCACGTAGCGAAGCATGTAGTAGTCAGCTACTTACTGGACTTCAATAAACAACAGATACGTATGTATAGGACCCTTCTTTTATTTCTCTTCGGTGTCGTAGAACTTCGCCGGTGGCTGGCGAAGAGCGCAGTGTTCACAATGAGTTGTTTGCTGACGTGTGAAGTGTCCTTTTGGCAATCTTCTCGCCTTTATATTGATAGATACACCTCCGCATCTTTATATCTGATAACGGACATTGTTATATATTTCTTTATCTTCTCTCTGTTTCCTTGACCGAAAACCAACAAGCTCACAAGGACATACAATACACTGACCCCAAGTGGTAGTACCTGTTATCCTATATATGGGTCAAATAGATCTGTTTCCAAGTTAATGAAAATTATTATACCAGTTATTAACTCTTTGCAAACCACACGGGTACCAGGGATATTTCAAAGTTCATTATCTATTGACCTCAGGACTAATTCTAATTAAATAGTTTTTCCGTTAGTATCTTTAATAAATAAAACTGAACAAATACATCTGTAGCACAGGGATCTGTGCGGTAAAGTAAGGAAGCTGGTGGTAGGCGTGGCGCTCCACCTCAGACGCTAAAATAATCTCCTTCGTCTAGCGCTAGTGAAAAGGGGATAGACTCCTCGCTGCATGGCTGATAGCGACATTAGGCCGCCCCAACAACTTTTTTTTATAATCATATGCTGAATATTGGATATACACTTTTCGCAAGGTTACTAGCGGTATGTGAAATGCAACAGCCTCGTCCAGGATTTGAACATGTGTCGCCGAGTCCATTTCAGCCTATGAAAAGTATTACATGACTTTATTGAATAAGATTAATATTTATAATGTATAATGAATTTACTACTTATTATTCGTGTGCAACTTTCAGCTAACACACCGAGAATATATGCGCCTGTTTTACATTATATGAGATTACGTGAGACAATTTGTAGAACTTAAGAAAATGCTGAATAGAGAGGAGAGTCTTTTGGGGGTTTCATATCTTACGAGCGGCATTCGGTTGGGGGGGTGAGTAGGTGGTTGTCTGAGAGATAAACATAAGAAGATTCTATGAAAGATTTTGCTTTGGGAAAATAGTTTAGACTGCGCCGCTGGGAATCATACGTACTTGATAAAAGACCGGAATTATTTTGTATAATTGGTTTTCAAAAAATGAAAAATATTATTAAATCGGACAGAAAGCAGAAAAACAATATTATTATTATTATTATTATTATTATTATTATTATTTGCAAAATAAAAAATACCATACCGGACGATGTAAAAATACATTTTTGAAGCATATTGCCTGAGGGTGGGAGTTCAAAATTCAATGTCAACTAGTTTGTACCCTAAGTAAGTAAAATCATCAAATTCATTAAAGGATTACAAAATAAAACAATTTGAAATGTAAACTTTAAATATGTATTAAAATAAAACAAACTATATATAGATATATAATACCAGTCATGTATTTATTAAAACTTGTTTTAAAAAACATTGAGTACTGTCTAATGTTGAATGTTCAAATTTTGGGTGTATTTATTCTATGTTATGACGATTTTGGGTAATGTGACGCAAGCAGTGACGTAGTTTTTGTTACAGGCAGAAACCGGAAGAGAATCTCCATTATTAATAGATTATTGAGTTTTTCACACTTGCCACACCCGGTGGTTCACTGGAGGCTGTGTGAGAATAAGTCTCCTCATGTCCCCAAGACTCAGCTGAGTAATCTAGCCGATCTTAACAATGCTGTAATTTGGATGGTCTCGATTCTTCCTCTGATTTCCTGTTCACTCAGATTGTTTTCCAGGCCCTTGGGGCCATTCCTTGCGAGTTTGTTTTTTTACACCAGCGTAAGCTGCTGGTCTTTCACTAGAATCTGAGTGACAGCAAGTCCCGTTAGGTCTCCAGGAATGTTCTGAGTACTGTAGCCAATATTAATAAATCTCTTGTCTGGATGGTTTCGATTGTTCCTCTAATTTCCAGTTCCTCTCGTCTTTTTTCAAATCTTTTGAGGACCGTTCCAAGTGCCCCAACTACAATTGATATCCTTTTCACCCACATATTCCACTGTTGTTGTTTTTTTTCAATTCTCTAGCAAGGTTTAGGTATTTGTCTATCTCTTCGTTTTCTTTCATCTTCACTCAGTAATCTGCTGGAACTGCAATATCTAACAGTTGATAAGTTTTTTTTTCTTGTTAATCAATACTTGGTCTGGTCCTCTAGCTGGAATAAGGTGATCCGTCTTTATCTCGAAGTCCCAGAAAATCTTATGCATTTCATTCTCAAGAGTGGATTCTGGTTTATGCATATACCATTTTGTTGTATATTATTATTATCATTATTATTATTATTATTATTATTATTATTATTATTATTATTTCTCTCCTTGCTAGTTTTTCACACCAGCGTAAGCTGTTGGTCTTTCACTGGATTCTGAGTGACAGTAAGTCTCCACAGGTCTCCAGGACTCTTCTGAGTATTCTAGTCAATGTTAACAATGCTGTTATCTGGATGGTCTCGATTCTTCCTCCGATTTCCAGTTCCTTTATTCTGTTTCCTAAACTCTTTTTCCTAGTGCCCCAACTTCGGTATCACTTTCACCCTCATTTTCCAAAGTTTTTTCAATCTAAAAATCTGGCAAGGTCCAGATATTTTTTTATCTTTTCGTTTTCTTTCATCTTCATCCTATGATCTGCTGGAACTGAAAAATCTATCAATTGACAAGTTCTATTTTTCTTGTTAATCAATATTGGGTCCAGTTTTCTGAATGGGATAAGGTGAACTCAAAATTCCCACAGAATGTTATGCGTTTCATTCTCAAGAACGAACGGTATGTGCATTAGTTGTATGGTCAGATTGTTAACGGCATATCAACCTGTCTGAGGTTATGTTATGCCTAACTGTTAGGAAGTAATATATGTTGTCTGTATATTTATTCTTTTGTAGTAATTGGTTTTAATGTATTATCACTGTCGGGGATCATGTTGTATATTATTGATTAGGTTCATGTTGTTTATATTCTATGGTATAATTTTATTTGATTCAAAAAGGACAGAATGTCTTCTAAATTAACATTTTTAAAAAGTTTCTGAGTCTTTTTGCACAATTCCCAGTGGATTCCCTTTCCAACCCAGTCGTGTCTAGCCTTGTATTCTTGTGGTGCTAATCTTCTTCATTCGCTGATTACATAGTTGCCCATTTCAAATCTGTCTCCATACATCCTAAATTTGCTGTTCTGTTGTGAAAACGTTGAATTCAATCCTGTTAAACTTGGCTTCAAAATTGACCTGGCTTCGCATTCTACTCGTGCGGAGGGGTTGGATGGATATATATATATAAAAACGTATAAAGAAATGCACCGTTTCCAAACTAAGGGGTATGTCAAGAGTACTTAGACGTTGAGCACTTACTGTACCTCAGACACTGCCTTCTAGCACGTATATGATAAAAAGGGTTGGGTGTTGCCATAAGGTTTAATAGGCTCTGACAGTCACATAGGTGGTAGGGCTTTTACGTGACCAGTCGATTGATCGGAGGGGGCCTCTCCGACCGTCCGTCAAGCCCAAGTAAGGGTCAAAGTGGTGGGCACGTCATGTACTGCTCAGCTACCAGGATTTCATCCTTTAGCATCACGGGTCACCACCCACGGCTAACAGGAGCCCCATTGGGGGGGGGGTAATTACAAAATATAGCAAAACCCCAAAAATATATTTTTTGTATATATATACAAAAATATCTTATTATAATGGAGATTGTGTGCTTTTCCGTCTGTAACCGAAACTATATTCCTACTCAAGTCACAATTCTCTTAGTTATTGACATCACATTCTCCATGATTTTATTTTTATCTAAACTTCAATTATTAATAAAATTGTCTTACATTATTAATACTGTTAACTATGTCTACATACTGACAACATGCAATTATATTTATATATACAACAAAATAGCGGTTTACAGTGTGAATGGTAAGGCTAATTTGCATATTAATATTAAAAAATCAAATTTAATAAATATGCGCTTAGTATTATTGATTTCTAACTGTTTGGTTTTATTTTAATGAATATAAGCAAAAATCTCTTCAATGAATCTTAAATGAAATCCATTAACAAGAAAAAATAACTGTCATTTTATTCTTTACTTCCTCTTTTAACTAAATACTTAAATTAGAAAAAATAACAATGAAAGACGGAGTATGGAAGAGTAAATTTCAGTTGTTCCATTTTTTATTATAGTTTTCAAATCTTTTATTATACCCCTCTGTTTCAAATCTTTTTATCTGTATTCTTATTTAGTTTCATTAGACTTTCTAATTTAATACAATATTTTATTACATTAAAACTAAATACTTGCACCCGGAGGGTGCATATATTTGCTAGTATATATAATATAGCAAAACCCAAAAAAGTGAATGATGTAAAAGTTTTCTATTAAGCAAAAAGTAATAGTTTTTTTTTTATAGAGGTAGTTGAAAATTTATTTAATGGAAATTATCATAAAATGACCAATAACTAATCTAGAAAATAGTAAAGTATATAAAATGAAAGATAATCAAAGATTATCTTTCATTTTCTTTGTCATGTATAAGAAATTCTTGCACGTGCATATACACCTTTCAAATGTAAGAAAAATTTTACAATGAAATGTTCAAGAAAAAAAAAATATATGTACAAGCAAATATTTTGTTGGGTTTAAACATACATGTATATTGAAACAGGATAGTAGCCATTTGCAAATAAGCAACTTCCAATCTCATTTTGGCAAATTAAAACAAATTATACACAAGTTGGTGTATTATATATATATATATATATATATATATATATATATATATATATATATATATATATATATATATATATATATATATATATATATATATGTGAAGGTGAATGGCTTAACATCTATCATCTTAGGATATGGACATGACGATCAGAGTTCAAATCCTGGACGAGTCCGTTTGTATTTCATCTCATGCTAATGTTCTCGGGAAAGGCATGAATCTCCTAACCTTTTTGTATACAAAAATATATATAGCAAAATTTATAGGTGTACAAAACTTCATATTGAGAATAAAAGAGAAAGAAATATGACAATTCAGTTTCAAAGTAAAGGAAAACTCCAAATTCAAATCTGTTGAACACTGCTTAAAAATCTACATATCGTCGCATTCTATTTGTGAGGAGGGGTTGGGTAAATACATATAGACATGTAAAGAAATGCACAGGTTCCAAACTAAGGGTGTATCATGAGTATAACATCCAGTACAAGAGAAGGAAAACTCTGAATTCAAACCTGTTAAACTCCGCTTAAAAATTGACCTGGCGTCACATTCTGCTCATGAGGAGGGGTTGGGTAAATACATATAAAGAAATGCACAGGTTCCAAACTAAGGGGTGTATCAAGATTACTTAGACGGTGTGCACTTAGTGCACCTTAGTCAAAATATGCATTGTATTTGAAGAATATGCAATTTTTATTTCCGTAAAGATTCTGTCTAATCAAGAAACTCTAATGAAGCAAGATCATTCAGTTTATTTTTTATTATATTTATAACTTTGTCTGGTCGAAAGAAAAGAAGAAAAAAAAAACGTTCGATCGAGGGACTAATCACGGCAGGCCATCGGCAGTCGTACTGGGTACACAATCTTTTAATGTTGGTCTAATGTCGATTTTATAATCATCGTTGGGAAAAGGAATATTTCGATTGTATATTTATTAATTAACAGCCACACCGAATAGCAATAGTGGCTACACTCATTGTTATCATTATTTTGATTGACTAATTTCAGTCAACCAATTCCCTCCCCGCCTCTCTCTCCCGCCCTGTTCGCTGGGGCGTTACAATGCACAGACTGCAACTCTGCAGAGGGGTAATACTCCCCCCCCCAATGGGACCACCAGTTGGCCATGGGTGACGACCTGTGATGCTTAAGAATATAACCCAGATGGATGAGCAGTTCATGACTTGCAATACACCACTTTGGCCCTATCTTGAGCTAGACGTGTGGTCGGAGAGGCCCCCTCCGATCAATCGGCTGGTCACGTCAAGCCCTAGCACCTATATGATTTTCCCAACTCTATTGCCCTTATGGCAAGCCCCGACCCCTTTTTATCATATGGGTGCTAGAAGGCGGTGATTGAGGTTCCACATGTCCTTGGAATGAGGTTAAACTCTATCTGATGGTGAGGTTCCAGTTTTGGAGGTTTGGGGAATGTGGAGCATTGCTCCCTGGTCCACTCTGACCCGGAGTGGTAGTACCTGTTAGGGTCTCATCTATGGGTTAAATAGAAAAACATGAGTTGATAAACAAAATTTGTTATCCATTGAGAATGAATTTATTTCAAAACTTTGTCGGCATTAAATGACCCACTGAAATTGATATGCCGTAAAACAAAAAAACCCTCTCTCTCTCTCTCTCTCTCTCTCTCTCTCTCTCTCTCTCTCTCTCTCTCTCTCTCCACACACACGCTCACACACGGTTGAGCTCAGTTGGTGGAGCACCTGGCTAGGTCATTGCAAGTTTCCTGGTTCGATACCGGTCCCAACCAACTCAGTGTACCAGTAGCACAGATTGGGTAATCTGCTCCGTGCGGTAAAGTGGGGAGCTGACGGTAAGTGTGGCACTCCATCTCAGAAAAAAACAATTTCCCTGGTCTACCGCTGTCCGGCTGGCTAATGAATTGGCACAGACTGCCCAGCACGAAGAAAAAAGTAAGAAGTAATCAGCCCAAAGAAAGATGACAGTGACGAGTAATACAACCAGAAAAGTAAGAACTTATCATCATCTCATTTTCTCTTCATCTGTTACATAATTTCTGAAGTAGCTTATGATTTATGTATGTACCTGTAGTTAGAATATCTAAATAAAATTCGTTAGATTCAGAATGATGGGGCCCAGTGGAAATTTACCCGACAGTTATTGACGGGTAGTAACCTTTTTACCCCTTAAAAAATGCGCCATTACAGACGCGTGAGAATTAGTTTAATATGCGAGGCAGATTTCAGAATGAGTGGAGGAGAAGTCGCTGACTCTGAGAGTCAGCATCTCCTCCGCGGCGGAATCAATATGGGCTGGGTTGCGAAATAAAAGCTTTATCAGAAAACAACCAAGTCTTGTTAATTGATTAATTGAAACAAGAAATGCCCAGCCCAACACGAAGAAAAACCAAGAAGTAAAACCAACCCTTCAAAAGAAGCCCACTAGATCGACGGAAGAACATAGTGGCAGCCCGAGTTAGATGAAGTAAGCAGAAGTTTACAAGTAAGAACCATCATCATCTCTCTCTCTCTCTCTCTCTCTCTCTCTCTCTCTCTCTCTCTCTCTCTCTCTCTCTTATATACCCAAGATGAGTATACAAACCTCTTGCCATTTATATACCAAGCTGATTAAGTAAGTATTCACACAAAGATCCATATAACATTTTAATGGACCAGTTTAGCTCAGTCGGTAGAGTGTCTGACTAGGAACCACAAGGTTCTATGTTCAATACCGGTCCTCACCTACACATTGTATGAGTAGCACAGGGTCTGTGTGGTAAAGTGAGGAGTTGATGGTAGGTGTGGTGCTTCGCCTCACACGCCAAAATCAATCTCCTTGGTCTAGCGCTAGTGAAAAGGGGTTAGATTCCCTCGCGGTCTAGCTGATACCGACTTTAGGCCACCCCGAAGATTTTACTTTTTATGAAAATATTTATCACTATAAGGTCAACAACTAACCTGTACCTGGTCGTTTGGGGTCAAAGATCAGTCAGAAAAAGGGGGCTCTAGAAATATACCTGTCCCCAAAAAATAAACAATTTTTTTCGGTCAATCTGTTGCATAGCCTTCTTCGTTCGCACTAAATCGTATACGTTGCTGGTATACTGCTCAATGAAATCACAAGGCATGCTGTATCATATTTAAAAGGTACACTTTATTTGCTTCTTCTTCTAACTCGGTGATGCGTGTACAGGGCATGGAACTTGACGTTGGAGGCTACTAAATGAGGAAGTCAAGATGGGACTACAAAACTGCTATCTGCCACACGTGAGGCCTTGTTGAATGGTGGCTAAGTAACGGGTACGCCCCCTCCTCCCCTGGGAGGGGGGCGTGTCAATCTCACTCTCGCCTGCTGTCCGAATGAACTCACTCAACCGACTGCCTGTCCCTACTGACTTCTGACTGCTTAAGTATTGACGACACGCCTACGCATTTTAATCTTTCTCTTTGTCCCTCAGCCGGAAGTCCTTACTTCCCTTTCCAGTCTCTTTGTTCAATTTTCCGCTTGTATAAAGGAAGTCCTTTGTCACACCAGACCCTCTGTCTACCTTATCCATTGTCTTTTCAGTTCAATTTTTCTTTGTCTTTTCGAACTTCCCGCACAAACAATGCGACGATCGCTAATCCATAACAAATCAAAGGACAGGAAAATACTTAAAATGGATTTTCAGAAATAGCTCAATGAAACCTTTTTTTTTTTTTGTCTTTTTGGGCCATGAATATGTGGAGTTTTAAGTATTTTAATGTTTGTTTAAAGGTTACTGGTTATTTTCGGTGTGTGTTCAAAGGTTTTCTTTTTAATCCCATATAAGAAAGAGTTAATGAATCTAATTAACATCTCCATTATATCAACTAGCAAATATATGCACCCTCCGGGTGCAAGTATTTAAGTTTTAATGTAATAAAATATCATATTAAATTAGAAAGGCTAATGAAACTAAATAAGAATACAGATAAAAAGATTTGAAACAGAGGGAGTATAATAAAAGATTTGAAACAGAGGGAGTATAATAACAAATGGAACAACTGAAACTTACTCTTCCATCACTCTCGTCTTTCATTGTTATTTTTTCTAATTTAAGTATTTAGTTAAAAGAGGAAGTAAAAAATAAAATGACAGTTATTTTATCTTGTTAATGGATTTCATTTAAGATTCATTGAATAGATTTTTGCTTATATTCATTAAAATAAAACCAAACAGTTAGAAATCAATAATACTAAGCACATATTTATTAAATTCGATTTTTTAATATTAATATGCAAATTAGCCTTCCTGTTCACACTGTAAACCGCTATTTTGTTGTATATATAAATATAATTGCATGTTGTCAGTATGTAGACATAGTTAACAGTATTAATAATGTAAGACAATTTTATTAATAATTGAGGTTTAGATAAAAATAAAATCATGGAGAATGGGATGTCAATAACTAAGAGAACTGTGACGAGTAGGAATATAGTTTCGGTTACAGACAGAAAAACACACAATCTTCATTATAATAAGATGATTTAGATCATGAAGAAAAATAACGTTCTGCGCGAATGCAGACCCCTCGAACTATAATGAATAATTATGATAACGGTATCTGGCAATGCGGTTAAGAAAGACGACTGACAAATGAATACCGCGGAGATGAAATTAACAATTCATTCGTCTAACTTGTTTCGACTATACGGCTTCATCAGAAACGACGAAGAAAATGGTTTTTTTATTCAAGTTTTTAAGTGATAACAGAATTTGTTGACGTAAATTACGGAATATCTTATGAAGCCATATAAGTAAAACATATTAGAAGAATTAATTGTTAATATCAACAATTCTGGGTTTTTTTTAGGGGGAGGGGTCAGTCATACTTCTTAACCACATAAACTATTACTTTACATACATAAATACACACTCACAAACACACACACACACACACACACATATATATATATATATGTGTGTGTGTGTGTGTGTGTGTGTTTGTTTCGCTATCGTTTCTCGCAAAAGACTTATACACACACGCGCAACCACATACCTAAAAAATGCACAATGCTTTCTTTTCGATACACACACTTACACAGTGCCATACTCACACCGTAAAAGAGAATATTTGACGTCATATTTCAAACCGTCTCCTTTTTTCAAACTCAAATTTTAAACAGACTGATAAACAAGGACTATCACTCGCTTTTCTCATTATTCTGTGATAAAAAATTTCTTATTGCCTTCCATATACAAACAAATGCCCTGAAGATGATCTAATTAATAAAACGAAACACTGCAGCGTCAACCAATAAACTCACCTCTTAACTTATTTAAACCTGTGTTTTTTCATCCTTTCTTAATATAATACATACCGTCGGATTCACTTCCTTTTCTTCATATATATATATATATATATATATATATATATATATGATACATATCATGAAGCTAAGAGGTCCATAAGAAAGCAACGGCAACAAAGCATCGGAACATCATCATCTACAGGGACAACCTACAAATGCAAAATCTGTGGTCGAGAATGTTTCTCAAACATAGGATTTCATAGTCACAGGAGGCGCTGCAAACTTCAGGGGCACACACAAAAAACAACTTTTATCATAGTCTTTCGAGACTGAATTGCCACTGAAGATATATATATATATATATATATTATATATATATATATATTTATATATATTATATATATATATATATATATATATATATATATATATGTCAAATTTATCCCAAACACCCTGTATATATATATATATATATATATATATATATATATATATATATATATATATATATATATGGGAAAATTTTTTTTGTTTTAATGCAAAGCATGAGGGAAATGTGTTAAATAAATGAGAAACTGAGTTGGATATTATGTATTAAGTTCCATTTATTTCTGAATAATTGAGGTTTAAATAAAAAATAAAATCATGGAGAATGTGACGTAAATAACTAAGGAAACTGTGACTTGAGTAGTGATATAATTTTGGTTACAGACTGACAAATACACAACCTCCATTATAATAAGATGTAAGTATGTATATTTGGTTTTCCTTCAATTCGCTACCATAACCTGAGCCCTACCATCGTCAATCAATATAAATCCAATATATTTCCCACTTTCCCTTTATCTATAATCGATAAGATTAAAGTGAAACCCAAAAAATACAAGAATTGTAGAATTCACCGATAATGTCGACATTCATCATGGCGTTGATGATGAAATTGACACCAATCTTTGGAGGTGAGTATCTAATCTCAGCTGCCATTTTAAAGCGGGGAAGTGTACCAAAATCCGATTCTATCTTAAATCTTGTTTAATGGGTCCGACAATATGGATGTTTTGTTGTTTTAAAAGCTTACGAATCTTATTATAATGGAGATTGTGTGTCTGTCTGTATCCGAAATTACGTCATCACCATCGTCACATTCCCTTAGTTATTTACGTTAGATTCACAATGGTTATTAAATAATAATTTTTTATCTTAATTATCATCTTATTCGTTAACAATGTCTCTATTGAAGTATAGTTGTTATAGATGTACCTCCAAACAGCATATGCTATTAGGGTAGTTACCTCGCATCCCACGTATGCGGGTATGACACAAGGTCTTTTTAATGAGGGAGACCCCGAACTGAAGATCATGGGATGGCAGGTGCAAAAATTGCGTAGATCCCGTCGGCATTCCCCTCAAGGAGGCGCCTCAGGCACTGAACAATAAACCCAGCCCTGCCCCCTTAAATTAAGAGGGCAGGTGTTGCCTGGGGGGATAGCCCCCCTGGCATCACGCTGTTGATTTGCATTAATAGTCCAGTGGCCAAATCCATCGGACCCACACAGGCACTGAAGAACATTTGTTATTGATGTGTTTAAAATCCTACATAGTATATGGCGTGAATAATTTGCATACTGGTTTTAACAAAACCGTGTCTAATAAATAATTAAATGTGGCTATTGCTTTCTAATATTATTGTTTTATTATCAAACGTAAATAGAATCAATCCTATGTAGTATATTAAGAAAGAATGAAAAAAACACAGGTTTAAATGAGTTAAGTGGTGAGTTTATTTGCCGACGCTGCAGTGTTTCGATCTGTTGAGTAGATTTTCTTCCGGGCTTTTGTTGATATAAGGAAGAGTAAAAACATTTTTTTATCACAGAATAATGAGAAAGACTGTGATAGTCCTTGTTTATCAATCTGTTCAAAAATGTTTAGAAAGGGAGTTAACGTTCTTACTCATTTAAACCTGTTTTTTTTTCATTCTTTCTTAATATACTACATACCGTCGGACTCACTTCCTTTTCTTCACAATCAATCCTATGTATAATTTTCTATTCAAGTCAATTAGAACAAAGTAAAAAAAAATTAGAACAAAGTAAAAACGTGTAACTTTTTTGTGTTCTTATTTAATTTCATTAGTCTTTCTAATACAATATTTAATCATATTCAATCTTAAATACTTGTGTTATTTTTGCTAGTCGTAGAGAAAGGGGTCCTGCATGACGAGTTCAAATCCTGGACGAGACTTTTTGTCTTTTACATAATGCTAATACCCTTGGAAAAGATATGAATCCATCTATTCTCCCTCAAGCTATGGGTAACTAGCAATTCAGACTGTCCTCTTTAACCTTGGCAATCAGTCTAGGAGAAGGAAATTCAAACCTGTTAAACCCTGCTTAAGAAATTGACCTTGTGTCACATCCTACTCGTGAGGAGGGTTAGCTTACTCATCAGTGCCTCTGGCTAGTAATCACAGGCTTCCGGGGTCGATACCGGTCCTCGCCAACACAGTGCATGAGTAGCACAGCTTTAATCTGTGTGAAAAATTTGGGAGCTGAGAGTCAGTGTGGCACTCCACCTCAGACAAAGGGAAAAACGAATTGCGCGCCAATTCCTAAAGTTACCGACAGTCGTCGCTAAGTTACCACTGAGTTCTGGACACGCGACTTACAGGCAGTAGCCTCATATGCCAGAGGGACTATTTTCGTTGGTTATAACACACACACACACACACACAAAGATTGTTCGTGTTTATTTTATACTTTCCTACAGGTCAGGCCACCCTGTCCAGCTGAGTTATCAAATAAGTCCAGATATGCCATTGTTTTCGCTATCAAAGCCTTTTTAACGTCTTATCGTTTAACGATTAGTTTAGTTACCGTTGATAATCTCTTGTTCGAATTTTTTAAAAGCATGTAAATACTCCACTGTGATGTTATGTTTTTATTATCATTTCGCTCGTTTAGGAACAGATACTATTTTGGTTATGGGAACAATAAAGAGAGTGTTATCCGTACCGGCTGTTCTAAGATATTCCCCCAAAGACTAAATCTATTGTTCATCAGGCAAAGACATTGCTTCATTCTTTCTTTCTTTTTTTTTTTTCATGTGATGGCTTATCCTCTGAACATTTCCTTGTGTGATAAATCCGTGTTCTTGCTACACTGGGATTGAAATCTTTTTTTAATTGTACAATTTGTTTTCTTTCTTTAATGGCATATCAACCTCCGTGGTTTATTTAATACCAAAGCCATCCTTGGGGAATAACAGCATTAGTTCTATTTAACCCATAACTGGGAAAATAAGACGATTCATACTTTTCCCACACGTATTAGTTTGAAACTTACCGTAATAGCACGATTAGACTATTTCTTTGAATTTTTTAGATGAGACTTGATAATTGAAGTCATACCTAATTGTGAAAATTAATTAATTGATAATTAATGAATTGGGCGGGCATTAAAATTATCAATTAATTAATTTTCAAAATTTGGTATGACTTCAATTAAGCACATATTCGCCCAAATATTGTCGGCTAAGGCCATATCAAACACATTGTTTGTTTGTTTACTTCTTATATATATATATATATATATATATATATATATATATATATATATATATATATATATATAATATAATATATAATCCAAAGTCCAGAGAAGAAAGCTTCCTTACGACACAAAAGTTTTATTAAAAAAACTGTTGCAGCTTGAGAGCCCAATGTGTGCTCTTAATGTTAGAGTCACAGAGCAAATATATAAGTAAAGAAATAATAAAAGACTTAAAGATTTAGCGTTATAGTCTATTTCAGGGAGCTTATATATATATATATATATATATATATATATATATATATAGAGAGAGAGAGAGAGAGAGAGAGAGAGAGAGAGATTAACCAATCCGAACGAGCAAGTTATGAGACAAGATCAGTGTTAACCTGTTGGAATTCAGAGTGTTCCTTCTCCTAGATCGGATGTCATACCAAGGTTAAAGAGACCAGCCTTTCCATCTACTTACCCAGGTAGAATAGCTGTATTCATACATTTTCCAATTGCTGGCCGGTCCGTCATTGTGTAATGGTTAGCATGATCGTCCCGCAGCTCCATTACTGTTGAATTGCAAGTTCGATCCTTGCTGAATAGCCCATACTTACGACATTGTGTCACATCCTTCCCGTGACGAAGTATAGTAGCGTTACGTGAAATGCAAACAGCGTCACCAAGGAATTGAACTTGGGTCACGTATTCCTATTCTACGACGATAACCATTATGTAACGAGCGTCTCTTATATATTTATCTTACTTATTGACGTTTTAACAGAATTGCCGTCAATGCGACATTATATTATCGGAGAGTCACAATAGTAAGTTAGACATGCCCCCAGTAGAATATATTTGGTTTTTTTAATGATTTCTCTTCTTTCGTGGACGTTCTACTTGAAATATTAGATAAAGGCAAAAGGAGAAGCCCAATAATTTCAGATAAGTAAATCAAGTACTCTAAACAAATATAAAATGGCGTCTTCATCGCGTACTTCTTCGCCCTCTTAACATCAACATTCTCAATGCAATACATTTCTGACTAAAAGTGCACAATACACAGGTTTCTTGTAGATTCCGGAATTTGGTAGGGAAAGACGTTAGTGCCACGGTTCGCCACCCACGGCCAAATGGTGGCCTTATTGGCGTGGTGGGGTCTTACCCATCTGCAGAGGTGCAGTCGGTATTCTACAGCCCCAGCCGACAGGGCTCTCCCTCCTATAGAAACTTTAACCAAAAATAATTTGAAAAACTTAATGACATCAGATATTGGTTTATGTATTGACTTTGTTGCAAACTCTCGCGTGTGGTATTTGTTTACAACGAAAAGAACTGAGATTACAATAATAATATGACTTTATTTGAATAATGTGGTTTTTTGTGGCCATCCTTAGGCTTCAAGTAAGAGCACTCTCCAACGGAGATCCCTTGTATTGACTTTGTTGCAACTATTCTCGCGTGTGGTATTTGTTTACAACGAAAAGAACTGAGATTACAATAATAATATGACTTTATTTGAATAGTATTGTGGTTTTTGTGGCCATCCTTAGGCTTCAAGTAAGAGCACTCTCCAACGGAGATCCCTTGTATTGACTTTGTTGCAACTACTCTCGCGTGTGGTATTGTTTACAACGAAAAGAACTGAGATTACAATAATAATATGACTTTATTTGAATAGTGTTGTGGTTTTTTGTGGCCATCCTTAGGCTTCAAGTAAGAGCACTCTCCAACGGAGATCCCTTGTATTGACTTTGGTGCAACTACTCTCGCGTGTGGTATTTGTTTACAACGAAAAGAACTGAGATTACAATAATAATATGACTTTATTTGAATAGTGTTGTGGTTTTTTGTGGCCATCCTTAGGCTTCAAGTAAGAGCACTCTCCAACGGAGATCCCTTGTATTGACTTTGGTGCAACTACTCTCGCGTGTGGTATTTGTTTACAACGAAAAGAACTGAGATTACAATAATAATATGACTTTATTTGAATAGTGTTGTGGTTTTTTGTGGCCATCCTTAGGCTTCAAGTAAGAGCACTCTCCAACGGAGATCCCTTGTATTGACTTTGGTGCAACTACTCTCGCGTGTGGTATTTGTTTACAACGAAAAGAACTGAGATTACAATAATAATATGACTTTATTTGAATAGTGTTGTGGTTTTTTGTGGCCATCCTTAGGCTTCAAGTAAGAGCACTCTCCAACGGAGATCCCTTGTATTGACTTTGGTGCAACTACTCTCGCGTGTGGTATTTGTTTACAACGAAAGAAACTGAGATTACAATAATAATATGACTTTATTTGAATAGTGTTGTGGTTTTTGTGGCCATCCTTAGGCTTCAAGTAAGAGCACTCTCCAACGGAGATCCCTTATATTGACTTTGGTGCAACTACTCTCGCGTGTGGTATTTGTTTACAACGAAAAGAACTGAGATTACAATAATAATATGACTTTATTTGAATAGTGTTGTGGTTTTTTGTGGCCATCCTTAGGCTTCAAGTAAGAGCACTCTCCAACGGAGATCCCTTATATTGACTTTGGTGCAACTACTCTCGCGTGTGGTATTTGTTTACAACGAAAAGAACTGAGATTACAATAATAATATGACTTTATTTGAATAGTGTTGTGGTTTTTTGTGGCCATCCTTAGGCTTCAAGTAAGAGCACTCTCCAACGGAGATCCCTTGTATTGACTTTGGTGCAACTACTCTCGCGTGTGGTATTTGTTTACAACGAAAAGAACTGAGATTACAATAATAATATGATTTTATTGAATAGTGTTGTGGTTTTTTGTGGCCATCCTTAGGCTTCAAGTAAGAGCACTCTCCAACGGAGATCCCTTGTATTGACTTTGGTGCAACTACTCTCGCGTGTGGTATTTGTTTACAACGAAAAGAACTGAGATTACAATAATAATATGACTTTATTTGAATAGTGTTGTGGTTTTTTGTGGCCATCCTTAGGCTTCAAGTAAGAGCACTCTCCAACGGAGATCCCTTGTATTGACTTTGGTGCAACTACTCTCGCGTGGGTATTTGTTTACAACGAAAAGAACTGAGATTACAATAATAATATGACTTTATTTGAATAGTGTTGTGGTTTTTTGTGGCCATCCTTAGGCTTCAAGTAAGAGCACTCTCCAACGGAGATCCCTTGTATTGACTTTGGTGCAACTACTCTCGCGTGTGGTATTTGTTTACAACGAAAAGAACTGAGATTACAATAATAATATGACTTTTTTGAATAGTGTTGTGGTTTTTGTGGCCATCCTTAGGCTTCAAGTAAGAGCACTCTCCAACGGAGATCCCTTATATTGACTTTGGTGCAACTACTCTCGCGTGTGGTATTTGTTTACAACGAAAAGAACTGAGATTACAATAATAATATGACTTTATTTGAATAGTGTTGTGGTTTTTTGGCCATCCTTAGGCTTCAAGTAAGAGCACTCTCCAACGGAGATCCCTTGTATTGACTTTGGTGCAACTACTCTCGCGTGTGGTATTTGTTTACAACGAAAAGAACTGAGATTACAATAATAATATGACTTTATTTGAATAGTGTTGTGGTTTTTTGTGGCCATCCTTAGGCTTCAAGTAAGCGCACTCTCCAACGGAGATCCCTTGTATTGACTTTGTTGCAACTACTCTCGCGTGTGTTATACAACGAAAGAACTGAGATTACAATAATAATATGACTTATTTGAATAGTGTTGTGGTTTTTTGTGGCATCCTTAGGCTTCAAGTAAGAGCACTCTCCAACGGAGATCCCTTATATTGACTTTGTGGCAACTACTCTCGCGTGTGGTATTTGTTTACAACGAAAAGAACTGAGATTACAATAATAATATGACTTTATTTGAATAGTGTTGTGGTTTTTGTGGCCATCCTTAGGCTTCAAGTAAGAGCACTCTCCAACGGAGATCCCTTGTATTGACTTTGGTGCAACTACTCTCGCGTGTGGTATTTGTTTACAACGAAAAGAACTGAGATTACAATAATAATATGACTTTATTTGAATAGTGTTGTGGTTTTTTGTGGCCATCCTTAGGCTTCAAGTAAGAGCACTCTCCAACGGAGATCCCTTGTATTGACTTTGGTGCAACTACTCTCGCGTGTGGTATTTGTTTACAACGAAAAGAACTGAGATTACAATAATAATATGACTTTATTTGAATAGTGTTGTGGTTTTTTGTGGCCATCCTTAGGCTTCAAGTAAGAGCACTCTCCAACGGAGATCCCTTGTATTGACTTTGGTGCAACTACTCTCGCGTGTGGTATTTGTTTACAACGAAAGAACTGAGATTACAATAATATGACTTATTTTGAATAGTGTTTGTGGTTTTTTGTGGCCATCCTTAGGCTTCAAGTAAGAGCACTCTCCAACGGAGATCCCTTGTATTGACTTTGGTGCAACTACTCTCGCGTGTGGTATTTGTTTACAACGAAAAGAACTGAGATTACAATAATAATATGGCATTATTTGAATAGTATTGTGGTTTTTGTGGCCATCCTTAGGCTTCAAGTAAGAGCACTCTCCAACGGAGATCCCTTGTATTGACTTTGGTGCAACTACTCTCGCGTGTGGTATTTGTTTACAACGAAAAGAACTGAGATTACAATAATAATATGGCATTATTTGAATAGTATTGTGGTTTTTGTGGCCATCCTTAGGCTTCAAGTAAGAGCACTCTCCAACGGAGATCCCTTGTATTGACTTTGGTGCAACTACTCTCGCGTGTGGTATTTGTTTACAACGAAAAACTGAGATTACAATAATAATATGATTTATTTGAATAGCGTTGTGGTTTTTTGTGGCCATCCTTAGGCTTCAAGTAAGAGCACTCTCCAACGGAGATCCCTTGTATTGACTTTGTTGCAACTACTCTCGCGTGTGTTATTTGTTTACGAAAATGAGATTACAATAATAATATGACTTTATTTGAATAGTGTTGTGGTTTTTTGTGGCCATCCTTAGGCTTCAAGTAAGAGCACTCTCCAACGGAGATCCCTTGTATTGACTTTGGTGCAACTACTCTCGCGTGTGGTATTTGTTTACAACGAAAAGAACTGAGATTACAATAATAATATGACTTTATTTGAATAGTGTTGTGGTTTTTTGTGGCCATCCTTAGGCTTCAAGTAAGAGCACTCTCCAACGGAGATCCCTTGTATTGACTTTGGTGCAACTACTCTCGCGTGTGGTATTTGTTTACAACGAAAAGAACTGAGATTACAATAATAATATGACTTTATTTGAATAGTGTTGTGGTTTTTTGTGGCCATCCTTAGGCTTCAAGTAAGAGCACTCTCCAACGGAGATCCCTTGTATTGACTTTGGTGCAACTACTCTCGCGTGTGGTATTGTTTACAACGAAAAGAACTGAGATTACAATAATAATATGACTTTATTTGAATAGTGTTGTGGTTTTTTGTGGCCATCCTTAGGCTTCAAGTAAGAGCACTCTCCAACGGAGATCCCTTGTATTGACTTTGGTGCAACTACTCTCGCGTGTGGTATTTGTTTACAACGAAAAGAACTGAGATTACAATAATAATATGACTTATTTGAATAGTGTTGTGGTTTTTTGTGGCCATCCTTAGGCTTCAAGTAAGAGCACTCTCCAACGGAGATCCCTTGTATTGATTTTGGTGCAACTACTCTCGCGTGTGGTATTTGTTTACAACGAAAAGAACTGAGATTACAATAATAATATGACTTTATTGAATAGTGTTGTGGTTTTTGTGGCTATCTGCTTAGGTAAGAGCACTCTCCAACGGAGATCCCTTGTATTGACTTTGGTGCAACTACTCTCGCGTGTGGTATTTGTTTACAACGAAAAGAACTGAGATTACAATAATAATATGACTTTATTTGAATAGTGTTGTGGTTTTTGTGGCCATCCTTAGGCTTCAAGTAAGAGCACTCTCCAACGGAGATCCCTTGTATTGACTTTGGTGCAACTACTCTCGCGTGTGGTATTTGTTTACAACGAAAAGAACTGAGATTACAATAATAATATGGCTTATTTGAATAGTATTGTGGTTTTTGTGGCCATCCTTAGGCTTCAAGTAAGAGCACTCTCCAACGGAGATCCCTTGTATTGACTTTGGTGCAACTACTCTCGCGTGTGGTATTTGTTTACAACGAAAAGAACTGAGATTACAATAATAATATGACTTTATTTGAATAGTGTTGTGGTTTTTTGTGGCCATCCTTAGGCTTCAAGTAAGAGCACTCTCCAACGGAGATCCCTTGTATTGACTTTGGTGCAACTACTCTCGCGTGTGGTATTTGTTTACAACGAAAAGAACTGAGATTACAATAATAATATGACTTTATTTGAATAGTGTTGTGGTTTTTTGTGGCCATCCTTAGGCTTCAAGTAAGAGCACTCTCCAACGGAGATCCCTTGTATTGACTTTGGTGCAACTACTCTCGCGTGTGGTATTTGTTTACAACGAAAAGAACTGAGATTACAATAATAATATGACTTTATTTGAATAGTGTTGTGGTTTTTTGTGGCCATCCTTAGGCTTCAAGTAAGAGCACTCTCCAACGGAGATCCCTTGTATTGACTTTGGTGCAACTACTCTCGCGTGTGGTATTTGTTTACAACGAAAAGAACTGAGATTACAATAATAATATGGCATTTTTGAATAGTATTGTGGTTTTTGTGGCCATCCTTAGGCTTCAAGTAAGAGCACTCTCCAACGGAGATCCCTTGTATTGACTTTGGTGCAACTACTCTCGCGTGTGGTATTTGTTTACAACGAAAAGAACTGAGATTACAATAATAATATGACTTTATTTGAATAGTGTTGTGGTTTTTTGTGGCCATCCTTAGGCTTCAAGTAAGAGCACTCTCCAACGGAGATCCCTTGTATTGACTTTGGTGCAACTACTCTCGCGTGTGGTATTTGTTTACAACGAAAAGAACTGAGATTACAATAATAATATGACTTTATTTGAATAGTGTTGTGGTTTTTTGTGGCCATCCTTAGGCTTCAAGTAAGAGCACTCTCCAACGGAGATCCCTTGTATTGACTTTGGTGCAACTACTCTCGCGTGTGGTATTTGTTTACAACGAAAAGAACTGAGATTACAATAATAATATGACTTTATTTGAATAGTGTTGTGGTTTTTTGTGGCCATCCTTAGGCTTCAAGTAAGAGCACTCTCCAACGGAGATCCCTTGTATTGACTTTGGTGCAACTACTCTCGCGTGTGGTATTTGTTTACAACGAAAAGAACTGAGATTACAATAATAATATGGCATTATTTGAATAGTATTGTGGTTTTTGTGGCCATCCTTAGGCTTCAAGTAAGAGCACTCTCCAACGGAGATCCCTTGTATTGACTTTGGTGCAACTACTCTCGCGTGTGGTATTTGTTTACAACGAAAAGAACTGAGATTACAATAATAATATGGCATTATTTGAATAGTATTGTGGTTTTTGTGGCCATCCTTAGGCTTCAAGTAAGAGCACTCTCCAACGGAGATCCCTTGTATTGACTTTGGTGCAACTACTCTCGCGTGTGGTATTTGTTTACAACGAAAAGAACTGAGATTACAATAATAATATGGCTTTATTTGAATAGTGTTGTGGTTTTTGTGGCCATCCTTAGGCTTCAAGTAAGAGCACTCTCCAACGGAGATCCCTTGTATTGACTTTGGTGCAACTACTCTCGCGTGTGGTATTTGTTTACAACGAAAAGAACTGAGATTACAATAATAATATGACTTATTTGAATAGTGTTGTGGTTTTTGTGGCCATCCTTAGGCTTCAAGTAAGAGCACTCTCCAACGGAGATCCCTTGTATTGACTTTGGTGCAACTACTCTCGCGTGTGGTATTTGTTTACAACGAAAAGAACTGAGATTACAATAATAATATGGCATTATTTGAATAGTATTGTGGTTTTTTGTGGCCATCCTTAGGCTTCAAGTAAGAGCACTCTCCAACGGAGATCCCTTGTATTGACTTTGGTGCAACTACTCTCGCGTGTGGTATTTGTTTACAACGAAAAGAACTGAGATTACAATAATAATATGACTTTATTTGAATAGTGTTGTGGTTTTTTGTGGCCATCCTTAGGCTTCAAGTAAGAGCACTCTCCAACGGAGATCCCTTGTATTGACTTTGGTGCAACTACTCTCGCGTGTGGTATTTGTTTACAACGAAAAGAACTGAGATTACAATAATAATATGACTTTATTTTGAATAGTGTTGTGGTTTTTTGTGGCCATCCTTAGGCTTCAAGTAAGAGCACTCTCCAACGGAGATCCCTTGTATTGACTTTGGTGCAACTACTCTCGCGTGTGGTATTTGTTTACAACGAAAAGAACTGAGATTACAATAATAATATGACTTTATTTGAATAGTGTTGTGGTTTTTGTGGCCATCCTTAGGCTTCAAGTAAGAGCACTCTCCAACGGAGATCCCTTGTATTGACTTTGGTGCAACTACTCTCGCGTGTGGTATTTGTTTACAACGAAAAGAACTGAGATTACAATAATAATATGGCATTATTTGAATAGTGTTGTGGTTTTTGTGGGCCATCCTTAGGCTTCAAGTAAGAGCACTCTCCAACGGAGATCCCTTGTATTGACTTTGGTGCAACTACTCTCGCGTGTGGTATTTGTTTACAACGAAAAGAACTGAGATTACAATAATAATATGACTTTATTTGAATAGTGTTGTGGTTTTTGTGGCCATCCTTAGGCTTCAAGTAAGAGCACTCTCCAACGGAGATCCCTTGTATTGACTTTGGTGCAACTACTCTCGCGTGTGGTATTTGTTTACAACGAAAAGAACTGAGATTACAATAATAATATGACTTTATTTGAATAGTGTTGTGGTTTTTTGTGGCCATCCTTAGGCTTCAAGTAAGAGCACTCTCCAACGGAGATCCCTTGTATTGACTTTGGTGCAACTACTCTCGCGTGTGGTATTTGTTTACAACGAAAAGAACTGAGATTACAATAATAATATGACTTTATTTGAATAGTGTTGTGGTTTTTTGTGGCCATCCTTAGGCTTCAAGTAAGAGCACTCTCCAACGGAGATCCCTTGTATTGACTTTGGTGCAACTACTCTCGCGTGTGGTATTTGTTTACAACGAAAAGAACTGAGATTACAATAATAATATGACTTTATTTGAATAGTATTGTGGTTTTTTGTGGCCATCCTTAGGCTTCAAGTAAGAGCACTCTCCAACGGAGATCCCTTGTATTGACTTTGGTGCAACTACTCTCGCGTGTGGTATTTGTTTACAACGAAAAGAACTGAGATTACAATAATAATATGACTTTATTTGAATAGTGTTGTGGTTTTTGTGGCCATCCTTAGGCTTCAAGTAAGAGCACTCTCCAACGGAGATCCCTTGTATTGACTTTGGTGCAACTACTCTCGCGTGTGGTATTTGTTTACAACGAAAAGAACTGAGATTACAATAATAATATGACTTTATTTGAATAGTGTTGTGGTTTTTGTGGCCATCCTTAGGCTTCAAGTAAGAGCACTCTCCAACGGAGATCCCTTGTATTGACTTTGGTGCAACTACTCTCGCGTGTGGTATTTGTTTACAACGAAAAGAACTGAGATTACAATAATAATATGACTTTATTTGAATAGTGTTGTGGTTTTTTGTGGCCATCCTTAGGCTTCAAGTAAGAGCACTCTCCAACGGAGATCCCTTGTATTGACTTTGGTGCAACTACTCTCGCGTGTGGTATTTGTTTACAACGAAAAGAACTGAGATTACAATAATAATATGACTTTATTTGAATAGTATTGTGGTTTTTGTGGCCATCCTTAGGCTTCAAGTAAGAGCACTCTCCAACGGAGATCCCTTGTATTGACTTTGGTGCAACTACTCTCGCGTGTGGTATTTGTTTACAACGAAAAGAACTGAGATTACAATAATAATATGACTTTATTTGAATAGTGTTGTGGTTTTTTGTGGCCATCCTTAGGCTTCAAGTAAGAGCACTCTCCAACGGAGATCCCTTGTATTGACTTTGGTGCAACTACTCTCGCGTGTGGTATTTGTTTACAACGAAAAGAACTGAGATTACAATAATAATATGACTTTATTTGAATAGTATTGTGGTTTTTGTGGCCATCCTTAGGCTTCAAGTAAGAGCACTCTCCAACGGAGATCCCTTGTATTGACTTTGGTGCAACTACTCTCGCGTGTGGTATTTGTTTACAACGAAAAGAACTGAGATTACAATAATAATATGGCATTATTTGAATAGTATTGTGGTTTTTGTGGCCATCCTTAGGCTTCAAGTAAGAGCACTCTCCAACGGAGATCCCTTGTATTGACTTTGGTGCAACTACTCTCGCGTGTGGTATTTGTTTACAACGAAAAGAACTGAGATTACAATAATAATATGGCATTATTTGAATAGTATTGTGGTTTTTGTGGCCATCCTTAGGCTTCAAGTAAGAGCACTCTCCAACGGAGATCCCTTGTATTGACTTTGGTGCAACTACTCTCGCGTGTGGTATTTGTTTACAACGAAAAGAACTGAGATTACAATAATAATATGGCATTATTTGAATAGTATTGTGGTTTTTGTGGCCATCCTTAGGCTTCAAGTAAGAGCACTCTCCAACGGAGATCCCTTGTATTGACTTTGGTGCAACTACTCTCGCGTGTTATTTGTTTACAACGAAAAGAACTGAGATTACAATAATAATATGGCATTATTTGAATAGTGTTGTGGTTTTTTGTGGCCATCCTTAGGCTTCAAGTAAGAGCACACTCCAACGGAGATCCCTTGAGTTGACTTTGTTGTAGCTGCTCTTGCATATGTTATTTGGTTATCATGAAAAGAACTGAGATTACAATAGTAATAAGGCTTTACTTAGGCTTCAAGCAAGAGCACTCCCCAGCAGAGATCGCTTGTGTTAAGCAGAGCGCGATCTTTAGTGAAGAAACTTTTGATTGCTCCTTGATGTCCCTCAGTGTTGGGTATGATCCTTTTGTTGTTCCTTGGTGTCCCATAATGTTGTGTATGATCCTTTGGTTGTTCCTTGGTGTCCTATAATGTTAGATAGGATCCTTTGGTTGTTCCTTGGTGCTCCTTAATGTTGGGTATGATCCTTTGGTTGTTCCTTGGTGCTCCTTAATGTTGGGTAGGATCCTTTTGTTGTTCCTTGGTATCCCTTAATGTTGGGTATGATCCTTTGGTTGTAGGTCTGTTCGTCAATGGCGAATAACGTGCAAATAGACGGCTGACAATATCAGCGATTAAATAGTTAACTAACCACGTATTCGGTCTGTTGATTGGGTGGGGTTTAAACCACGTGACCTCGCTGAGTCTATAAGTTCAAGTGGTTGATTACAGCACTTCTTATATAACAGAGTATTCTAACAATGAGTTCCGAGGTGAATAATGAACATTGAAATATCCCATCATCTCTTATTATAATGGAGATTATGCGTTTTTATGTCTGTAACCGAAACTAAATTACTACTCAAGTCACAATTGCATCACATGCTCCATGATTTTATTTTTTTATCTAAATCTAATAAAGAATTATTAATAAAATTGTTTTACATAAGTAATACTGCTGATATCTACATACTAACAACATGCAAATATATATATATATATATATATATATACTACAAAATAGCGGTTTACAGTGTGAATGGGAGGGCTAATTTGCATATTGATATAAAAAAATATATTTTAATAAATATGCGCTTAGTGTTATTGATTTTTAATTGTGTGGCTTTATCTTAAGGAATATGAGCAAACATCTCGGGGATAAATCTTAAAAGAAATCCATTAACAAGAAGAAATAACTGTCATTTTATCCCTTACTTCTGAATTTAACTAAGTAGCTAAATTAGGTAAATTTCGCAATGAAAGTCGGGAGTGATGGAAGAGTAAGTTTCAGTTGTTCTATCTTTCGATTATACATCCCCTGTTTCAAATTTTTTTTATCTGGATTCTTATTTAGTTTCATTATCCTTTCTAATGTAATATAATAGTTTATTGCATTAAAACTTAAGTGATTGCTCACGGAGGGTGCATATATTTGCTAGTACAGATAAAATATATAAAGAAAATGTTGTACAGCCGTGGAATTGAAAATTTGTTTGGTAAAGAGTTAAATGAACAGAATCAAAGCCAATCTCTAGAAGATTGGGTGACTAAAAGCAGAGATAGTGACGTACCGAAATCTATATGCACACATAGTTATTTACTAAGCTTAGCTGTGGCACAAGGCCATAAGTATGGGGCGTGAACAGAACTCACTAACAATGGTTTGCAAATATAGCTTACTAACCATTACACCACAGGTGGTGTCCAGTTAATTACTAAGCTTAGCTTAGATGTGACACAAGGCCAGAATTATGGAGTGCTCGATGAGAATCGAACTCACTAACAATGGTCTGCGAATCTAGCTTGTTAACCATTACACCACATGAGGTGCCCCTATATATATTTACCAACCCCTCCGCACGAGCAGGATGCGACACAAGGTCAATTTATTAAGCGGAGTTCAACAGGTTTAAATTCTGAGTTTTCCTTCTCCTAGACTGGTTACCTAGCCATGGTTAAAGATACCAGTCTGCCCCGCTATTTACCCATAGCTGGAGGGAGAGTAGGATTCATACCTTTCCCAAGGGTATTAGTGCTAAGTGAAATGCAATTACCACGTCCAGGATTTGAACTCGGGGCGACGAGTCCATTTCCCATGACTTTAACCATTACACCACGCGCTTCCTATGAGGTGCCCCTATATGTACACATATTCTTTACTATTTCAAACGACCTTCTGTCATATTCTACTCTCTTGGATATAAAAGATGAAAACGAACACACATAAAAAAAATCCTGTGTCTATTGAGTATAGTGATTACAAAAATAAGTTAGATAATAAAAAGGTTAGATAAATGTGATGTTTTCGAGTGGCGAATAACCTAAGTAAAAATAAATATAGAAACAAGCCTTTTACACAAAGGGCAGTATGGCCTTAAAGAAAAGCGCTAAACAAGAGGACCACTTCATTTATCGTAACACTCAAAAAGAATTGAGGGTGTTATAAACCAACACCTACACACAAGCAGGACATAAAAGAAGGTGAACATTTAAGCAGAGTTTAGCAGGTTTAAATAATCAATGATAATGTTTGTGATAAAAGCAACAAGAATTAAAAAGATAAAAAAATACAAGTCAAAATTATCAATGATAATATTTGTGATAAAAACCAACAATGATTATCAAGATGAAGAATAATACTAGTCAAAATGATCAATAATGATGTTTGTGATAAAAAGCATCAAGAATTAGGAAGATGAATGATAATATTAGTCAAAATTATCAATGATAATTATACTTTTTTCAATGATAATGTTTGTAATAAATAGCAACAATAATTAGGAAGATTAAGGATAGAACTATTCAAAATTATCAATGATAATGTTTGTGATAAAAAATAAGAAGAATTAAGATGAAGGATAATACTAATCAAAATGTTCAATGATAATGTTTGTGATAAAAAGCAAAAAGAGTTAAGAAAATGAAGGATAATACTAGTCCAAATTATCAATGATAATGTTTGTAATAAAAGTAACAAGAATTAGGAAGATGAAGGATAATACTAGTCAAAATTATTAATAATAATGATTGTAATAAAAGTAACAAGAATTGGAAGATGAAGGATAATACTAGTCAAATTATTAATAATAATGATTGTAATAAAGTAACAAGAATTAGGAAGATGAAGATAAATACTAGTCAAAATTATTAATAATAATGATTGTAATAAAAGTAACAAGAATTAGGAAGATGAAGGATAATACTAGTCAAATTATTAATAATAATGATTGTAATAAAAGTAACAAGAATTAGGAAGATGAAGGATAATACTAGTCAAAATTATTAATAATAATGATTGTAATAAAAGTAACAAGAATTAGGAAGATGAAGGATAATACTAGTCAAAATTATTAATAATAATGATTGTAATAAAAGTAACAAGAATTAGGAAGATGAAGGATAATACTAGTCAAAATTATTAATAATAATGATTGTAATAAAAGTAACAAGAATTAGGAAGATGAAGGATAATACTAGTCAAAATTATTAATAATAATGATTGTAATAAAAGTAACAAGAATTAGGAAGATGAAGGATAATACTAGTCAAATTATTAATAATAATGATTGTAATAAAAGTAACAAGAATTAGGAAGAATGAAGGATAATACTAGTCAAAATTATTAATAATAATGATGTATAAAAGTAACAGAATTAGGAAGATGAAGGATAATAACTAGTCAATTAGGAAGATGAAGGATAATACTAGTCAAAATTATTAATAATAATGATTGTAATAAAAGTAACAAGAATTAGGAAGATGAAGGATAATACTAGTCAAAATTATTAATAATAATGATTGTAATAAAAGTAACAGAATTAGGAAGATGAAGGATAATACTAGTCAAAAATTATTAATGATAATGTTTGTGATAAAAGCAATTAGAATTCAGAAGATGAAGGATAATGCTAGTCCCACTGAATACAGGTTTTTCCTTCTTTTAAACGTTTGTTATACGAATGTTAAAGGGTACAGTCTGTCCTACTATTTACCCATAGCTGGAGGAGAATAGTTGGATGCATACTTTTCCCAAGAGTATTAGTCCCATTTGAAATCCAATCAGTCACGTCCAGGATTTGAACATGGGTCGCCGTGTCCATTTCTAATGATGATAACTATTGCACCGCGGGTGAGTATACGAGGTGGGATTAAAATATTGAGACTGCATCTTTAAATTTCATGAATACCCAGTCATGGTCCAGTCCACACCCGTCCTTCCTCTCAGTGGAGTGCCAGACCAGGGAGTATTTAAGAAAACCGATAAACAAATATCCCCAGTTGGTCTGAAGATCGCATATGTGAGAAACTATCTGTAACTAGGTGTTGACTCCATGTCCACGATACCTTAACTCATATATATATATATATATATATATTATATTATTATTATTATTATTATACGAAAGCTGAACAAAGTCTATATTCCTATTTAGTTTAATGGCACAAAATACATCCAAAATATTCCTTAGTTTCTATTTTATTTGGTTTTAAATAGTCATAACTTGCAATTTAGCCAAAAACTCCCCCAGTCTCTTACTTCACATTCTGCCAGTCACTTTCACTCTCTCTATATGTATCTTGATTGACTTATCTTTATGTATGTTAGTTTTCTCTGTGAGTATAAGAGAGAGATTGGAGAGTGTGATCTGTAGATTAGCTTTTTCCTACGTTAATTTTCAGCAGCTAACGGCTGGATTATACAAGAGACGGCTCAGTTTTTTTTTCTTTTTCTTTAACAAAATGATTTTAATGTTTTTTTTTTTTTTCTATTCTCTGGTCTTTTTTTTTTTAATTTAATTAGTTTTTCAAACTAACTTACTTCCTGATCACAGTGATTTATCCAGAGCTCAATAGGTGACTCAACGGGTCACATTTTTCTAATATATATATATATATATATATATATATATATATATTATGTAATCCAAAGATCATGTAAAGAAATCTACGTTTACGAGGTAGTAGTTTTTTTAAAATGTCGTAGTTTGCAGAGCTCAATGTATGGTCTTATTGTCAGAGTCCCAGAGCAAAATTATATCAGGTATGAATCCTATATATATATATATATATATATATATATATATATATATATAAAAGAAAAAAAAAGAAGTGTCTAATAGACTATTTGTAGTGCCGAGTCGATATATATATATATATATATAATATATATAATATATATATATATATATATATATATATATATATATATATATATCGACTTGGCACTACAAATAGTCTATCAGACACTTGGGTTCTTTTCTATTAAACTGAAGTCGAAAGAATCGAATAGATTTCGAATAACGTTTCGCGTTGTGGCCGATCGACATCAATCGGCAAATCTCATGCCATCTTTTTTAATTCTTGCTTCAGAATCTCGAAGAATGTCAAAATAACAATATCGACGACGAACCAATTGAAGTCGATGGCCCGTCGGGATGGAAGATCGATTTGGGCCATATGCCAAAACGATTGATTATCGATATTCATCGCAGACACAGCTGAAAGGCCAATTCTTTTGTGACCTTGTTGTTTTTACCCTCTGAATTAAGGTGTATATGTACACATATACAATGTATGTGTATCTGTATGTGTGTGTGTGGCTGATACCAACAGTAGGACACTCAACTGATTTTACTACTACTTTACACACATACAATTACACACGGGTCGGGTTAGCTCAGTCGGTAGAGCGTTCGGCTAGAAACCACAAGGTTCCTAGTTCGATACCGGTCCCCGCCAACTCAGCGTATGGGTAGTACAGGGATCTGTGCGGTAAAGTAAGGAGCTGATGGTAGGTGTGGCGCTCCACCTCAGATGCATAAACAATCTCCTTGGTCTAGTGCTATTGAAAAGGGGATAGACTCCCTCGCTGTCTGGCTGATACCGACTTTAGGCCGTCCCGTCAACTTTACTTTACTTACTTATATATACATATATATATATATATATACAAGGTGTGTAAAAAAAGTGTCAATATTTTTTAACTTTTTGACACACGTTGTATTCTGAAAAAAAATGAACGTTCCATTCATTGTTCATTTCTATCTCGGTAAATACAGCTTCAATATCGATACTTTTATGACATACCTTGTATTCTGAAAAAAATTAACGTTCCATTCATTGTTCATTTCTATCTTGGGAAATACAGCTTCAATCTCGATACTTTTATGACAGGACTTGTATTCTAAAAAAAATTAACGTTCCATTCATTGTTCGTTTCTATCTTGGTAAATACAGCTTCAATCTCGATACTTTTATGACATACCTTGTATTCTGAAAAAAATTAATGTTCCATTCATTGTTCGTTTCTATCTTGGTAAATACAGCTTCAATCTTGATACTTTTATGACAGGACTTGTATTCTAAAAAACAATTAACGTTCCATTCATTGTTCATTTCTATCTTGGTAAATACAGCTTCAATCTTGATACTTTTATGACAGGACTTGTATTCTAAAAAACAATTAACGTTCCATTCATTGTTCATATAACATATAAGTTCAGATAATTTTCTCTTTTCGTAATTGTAAAAAACAATATTTTCAATTAATGCAAATCAGTATTTTCACTGATTAAATTGACTTATTTTTATTTACTTTATACGATGTAGATAGGTTAATAGATAGATAAAAAGATAAACACAGAGACAGTTTGTTGGTTGGTTGGTTGGTTGGTTATTTTGTTCAATGAAATATCTGCCGTGTGTTATTAAATGCAAAATCTTAGGTATGGCCAAAATATCGTTTTAACAGAAGACCCCGTCCTTATTTAAACTTTTATAAAACATTTCAATTTGAAAGATTTGATAAATAGGGGAGTAATTATCTGCCCTTGGATGCAAGGGGTTAATCAACGTACTATCGTAGATTGGAGCCCAATTTTGAGCGAAACGTCTTATCCAGTCTCTCCCAGAGCCCAGATGTATTTCAGCAGATAAGTCTAGCCGCAATGACATTAAATTCGCTAGTTGTATTCTTGAATATATGCTTGTCCTTTTATTTGTTTGTTGTGTCTTCTTCATCCAAATTTGAATGTCTATCTGTTAATGTCAGAAAATGAATTGTGTCCAGCAAAGAAGACCATGGAACAGGACCGAAACATACATATTAAAAATTCTATAACAATGAAATAAATCACGTTAAAAAGAGCGCATCATTAAAATAGGAAAAAAGGAATTATCGGTTCTACTTTGAGCATTACCTTAAACATTACAATATGAATCGGTAATGGTACACAGATGAACCAAAAGTATTTTGGATAATTCTTTTCTATTTTCTTTTATAGATTATGTTTGTGATGATAATTTCAAGAAAATCTTTAAAGGATTGAAAATAAAAGGAAAATAGAAATAATTTGGATTGTGTTATATTTAATGAATTTGTTTGAATATATATATATATATTATATATATATTATATATTATATATATATATATTAAATGATCCTTGTATATATATAATAGGTCCCTCAGTCAAAATATCCCCCTAAATTACTGAATGACCGTCATAAATACAATGGCCCCTCTTCAGTAAAAGAAAGGATCAATTTATTTTGTGACCCACGTATATATGTTCTCGGTCCCACCTCAGTCAAAAATCCCCTCTATTCAATTGACTAGCCCTCTTGTATATAATATTTCCCTCCTCAATAAAAACCAATCCACCTGATTTATTGAATTACCTTAATATATATATTCAAACAAAATTAATTGAATACATATATATATATATATATATATATATATATATATAATAAGTAATCCACAGACACGTGTTTCAAGGTATCACCTTTCATCAGTGTGGCTATACCGTAACAATATATATATATATAGATAGATCAGCCTTTTGATCACTTGCGTATGTAAACACCTCCCATATTTGGTGAACTTCATTATATATATATATGTCATCCACAGACACAAGTTTCGACGTTTACATCTCATCAGTGCGGCTGGACTCTAGCCGGGAGCGAAATATATATATATATATATATATATATATATATATATATATTCAGGTGTGGGCTCTACGAATGCTTCTTATAGAAATTTGATAAAAATGACATGCCCTATGTAAAAAAAATGTTTTTCTTCTATACTAAATATATCAGATATCATACGCACGCACTCAGACACCGACACACGTACACCCCCCTCCACACACACACACACACACACACACATATATATATATATATATATATATATATATATATAATATATATATATATATATGTTGTTCTGGTTCCAACGGGAGAAAATTTAATATTTTATAAAAAAGAAGGTCCGCAAAATGTATTATGTTCTCAGAAAAATTTGTTTAATTCTTTTTATCTTACATATGCGACACGTGTTTCTGATCTGTTGTCTTCTTAAGGCATTGAGTTATTGTTTTGTCAGAATATGTCCGACATTTGATAGGTTGTGTGTGTTTCTGCAACTTTTCGTAAAAGTTGCAGAAACACACACAGCCTATCAAATACACATATATATATATATATGTTCACGTATCCTCCTTATAAAAATTTGATAAAAATGGCATGGCCTATATATAAACGTGTGTGTGTGTGTGTGTGAGTGTGTGAGTGTGTGTGTGATATCTGATATATTTAATATCGAAAAAAACTAATTATATAATATATATATATATATATATATATATATATATATATATATATATATATATGCGGGGCGATGCAGGGTGAATTCATGGTGTTATGTATTTTCGAATATATAAGTTTGTGCGTGTTCACTGTCATTGTCAATAAGAACACAACAATTTCGAATGAACTGAAGACAATAGAAAGAAAACAACAAGAAAAAGATTGAAAAGACGAAAAAGAAAAAAACTGTCTTTTCTCTCGGTGACGCTGTCAGTTGTTAAGTGTGGCGATCAATAGCAACATGAAAAACTATGAAACTAAAACTGTCAAATCGTTCGTCACCAGAAAATGCATGCTTCACTGAATCTCTTTTTTTATCACTCGTAAAGCAACAGTACTCAAACTACATGACTGAATATTTGTTTGCTTTTCGTGTCGGTAACTCGTTACATATCTGTGCCAAAGAACAATGACTAAAACACTGAAATAACCATTTCATATATATATATATATATATATACATATAAATAACCATTCCATATATATGTATATATACATACATATATAATTTTTCGCTCCGGCTAGAGGTTATTTTTATCAATTATTATAACAAGCATACTGATATTATATATATATACATATATATATATATATATATATATATATATTAATGTGTATGGTTGTCACTAGTATACTAGAAAAAGTAATCCAACGCACAGTGTTATTAGAAGAGTGCTCAATATCTGTGATAGAGCGTTGATAGTTCAATGAGAAATCAAAACAAATAAAAGTTTTTGCTTTTATTTATTTAATTACGGGAACGGTATTACAACCAGCGGTTTCTTGCTGAAAGCATTCAACGGGTAAGACGAAAACGGTTCCTTTGAAAATGATAGAAATCTATCATAGAAATTTATAATAGAAATTTCTATCATTTTCAAAGGAACCGTTTTCGTCTTACCCGATGAATGCTTTCAGCAAGAAACCGCTGGTTGTAATACCGTTTCCGTAATTAAATAAATAAAAGCAAAAACTTTTATTTGTTTTGATTTCTCATTGAACTAATATTATATATATATATATATATATATATATATATATATATATATATATATATGTATATATATATATATATATATTATATATATATATATATATATATATAATATAGTTCCTTTGTTAGTATTGGAGAAATGATAATAAAGTGCTCAATTACTTCTGTAAGAGCTGTATTTATTTATTTGTAGTTTACAATACATTTAAGAGGCCGTTTTACCAATGGTTTCGGAGCATCACTTTTAGGTGATTGGTCGTCATCAAAAAAATATATATATATCTTATTATAATGGAGATTGTGTGTTTTTCTGTCTGTAACCGAAACTATATCATTACTCAAGTCACAATTCCTTTATTTATTTACATCACATTCTTCATGATTTTATTTTTATTCAAACCTCAATTATTAATAAAATTGTTTTACATTATTAATACTGTTGACCATATCTACATATTATTAACATGCAATTGTATTTATATATACAAAATATAGTGGTTTGCAGTGTGAAGGGGAAGGCTAATGTGCATATTGATATTACAAATTTGATTTTAATAAATATGTGCTCAGTATAATTGATTTCTAATTGTTTGGTTTTATCTTAATGAATATGAGCAAACATCTCTCCAATAAATCCATTAACAATATTAACAGTAATTCTATTCTTTACTTCCTAATTTAACTAAATAGTTAAATTATGAAAATTTGGCAATGAAAGACGGGAGGGAAGAAAAAGCAAGTTTTAGTTGTTTCCCCTCTGTTTCAAATCTTTTTATCGGCATCTTATTTAGTTCCATTACCCTTTCTAAGTTAACATAATATTCTATTTCCTTAAAACTTAAATACTTGCACCCGGAGGGTGCATATATTTGCTAGTATATATATATATATATATATATATATATATATATATATATGTGTGTGTGTGTGTGTGTGTGTGTGTGTGTGGTGTGCGTCTTCAAAGTGGTTAATCTAATATAAAAAGATCCCTATTCTAATAAAACGATTGATTTCCTTTGTTTATTTTGTATTATCATTTTGACCTGAGGATCAACACTTTTGACTTATCTCTGTTCGATTTTATCAGATTCCGATCAGTTTACACTTCATAACAATGCCAGCTGTTCAAAAAAAATAATACGGCACTTTTCTATCTCTTTTTCACTTTACCTAATTGATATATATATATATATATATATATATATATATATATATATATATATTATATATATAAGTATATTTTGTCAGCATTTTCTCTTTAAACATGTTTGGTTGACTTGAGGGACAATTCCTGTCGTACGAGTTTCTGTTCAATCCTTTCTGGTGTCTGGGAATCTTTTTGGTGTCAGAGTGGAACTGGTGTAGCAAGGTGTCTCTACGAGCGCTTTCGGCATGTCGATCTGCCATCTTCAGTCTGGAAACTGATGGTATGTGGTCAATATAAGTGATAGGACATATAGAGATCCAAATTAGAATAGAGTAGGTTCCGTCTCTCTCTCTCTTCTCTCTCTCTCTATATATATATATATATATTATATAATATATATATATATATATATATATATATATATGTGCTTAATTGGAGTCGTACCTAATTTTGAAAATTAATTAATTAATAATGAATTAGGCGGGAATACCTATTAAATGTATGGGCTAAACAAATCGAGAAAAAAATCTCATTTAGTGTAGGGGTTATGGGATCGGCCTGTCAGCTTGGCAGTCCGGTTTCAAAACGCACAGGGCGGTCTTCCGATCTATAACTCTGCTGATGAGGCCTAATAGGGCCGAAATGACATAAGAGATTGATTTTTCTCGATTTGTTTAGCCCATACATTTAATAGGTATTCCCGCTAATTCATTATTATTAATTATTTTCAAAATTAGGTACGACTCCAATTAAGTTATCTGGCAAAAAATTCAAAACAAACCGTGTTACATATATATATATATATATATATATATATATATATATATATATATATATGAATTTTAATTCAACGCGACAGTACTTCCCGTTTATAGAATCCACAATACAAACTTTTGCCTGGAAAGAAAAATGTATAAAAGGAAAACCAAATCATATGCACCTTCCTGAAAATAATCAGGTGGTACTTCAAAATAGTCAAAAAAAAAATACTTTAATAGTTGCCCAAGTTAAATATATAAAGTGCTCATAATAAAAAGTAACTAATAAAAATATATATATATATATATATATATATATATATATATATATATATATATAAGAGAGAGAGAGTTAGATTTAAGGGTAAACTATAACACTGTTTCAGGTATCCTCTCATCAGTATAGACGATTTTTAGCCAGCTGCCTCTGGCCGGGTTCGAGATATATATATATATATATATACATTTCAGGCTGGCTAACAGTCAATCAGAGTTCGACCCTAGCCAAGTATAGCTGTTGTGTCTAGCCGCACTGAAGAGGCATGAAACGCTGAAAAACGTGTCTGTGGATGACTTATTAATATATATATATATATATATATATATATATATATATATATATATATATATATGTGTGTGTGTGTGTGTGTGTGTGTGTGTGTATAAATATACTATCATTATTATGATTAGATTAACTGGTGTGGTCTATATATTTAACTAATATAAACTGTGAAAAGAGAGTGATGAAAATTTTTTAATTAACTTAAAATTAAAGGCCTTTTGAATTGAAGCACGAGAAAAATGTGTTGCTTATATATTGCTGTTATTCCATCCTGTTCAACGGGCGGTTAAAATAAAAAATTTCGGGATTCTATCCAACGGGAAGTACGTCCGTTGAAGGGTTGATGAATGATCGTATCTGTTCACTGATATCAGGACTGTTAATGTGTATCCGAGATGTAACTATTTCATTTCCTTTTTGAATTTCATGTTACATCTCAGATACACATTGACAGCCCGGATATCAATAAACAGATACGAACGAACACCAACTCCTCAGCACGGACTTACTTCCTGTTGAAGAGTAAGTGACAATTTCATTTTCATTTCTTCCGCCCATTAAAGGGTATAGGATTCCAGAAATATTACAGCAAAACTTTTTTATGCTTTATTCCAAACGGCCTGGAATTTTAAGTACATTATTTTTTTCAACACTTTCTTACATTAGTTAAATATATGAGCCATACCATTTTCATCTAATTTATATAAGAAACATACGTTTAACCCACACTTCAATATATATATATATATATATATATATATATATATATATATATATATATATAGGTGTGTCAAAAAAGTATCAAGATTTTTGTACACACCTTGTATTCTGAAAAAAAAAGTTCCACTCATTCTTCATTTCTATCTTGGCAAATACAGCTTTAAACTTGGTATTTTTTTTACACACCTTGTTTTCTGAAAAAAATCAATGAATGGAACGTTATTTTTTTCAGAATGCAAGGTGTGTCAAAAAGTACAAAAAATCTCGATACTTTTTTGACACATATATATATATATATATATATATTTTGTGTATATAATATGTATGTATGTGCGTGTGTATATATATATATGTATATGTGTGTGTGTATAATATGTATGTATGTGCGTGTATATATATATATATATATATATATGTGTGTGTGTGTGTGTGTGTGTGTATGTATGTATGTGTGTGCATATAAATAGTAGTAAAGTCGGTGTCGTGACCTAGTGTTGGTATCAGCCAAAAAAACGAGGGATTATATCCCGTTTTCTCTAGCACTAGACCTTTTTCATTTAAGATTGAGCACCACACCTACCTTCAGCTATCTCACTTTACAGCACAGATCCAAGCTATTCTACTCATGCGCTTAGTTGTTGAGAGCCGGTATCGAACCTGGAACCTTGTGGTCACTAGGTGGATTCTATACCGACTGAACTAAATCCGGCAGTGGTAGTAGTGGTACTATTTAACCTATAGCCAGGCCTTTACCAAGATTAAAGAGCCCAGTCTGCGCTACTAAATAACCATAGCCGGAGAGAGAACAGCTGGATTTATATCTTTACTGAATCCATTAGCTCGATGCAAACAGCTTCATCTAGGAATTGAACTCTTATGATGCTAGCCATTGTATACGAGCACTTTTATGAATTTTCTTATTTCTGTGTACTAAGTTGTCAATTTTGCGATATTTTGAAACTTGCTAGTTTGTGGCATGTTTATTATGTGATCGAAGCAGTTTAAGCCGTAGTAGGTGCCTGTTGGGTTTGCTAGCATCATGGTTGGTGTGCTGTTGGTAGAGCTTAAGATAGACCGAGTTGATTGTCAGCAGGAGAGTAAGACCTCCACAAAGGGGCTGTTCTGATAGTAGAATACATCTGGTGGCAAAGTTCCAGTTCTGGACTTCTGAGGTGTTGTGTAGCCCTTCACTGGCATTACTTCCAGGTGTAACAATTTATGTCATAAATTGCTGGCAGACGCTGTAACGAGAATAAGGGCCGTTAACTTTTAATTCAAGGGAGTCAGTGGAAATTTACCCGTGACTGTTGGTGACTCTAGACCCCTGGAGGCGAGAATCTTGCGCGCCATGAGAAACACGTGATTAGTTTTAGTTTTTAGATTTTTAGTCAAAGAGTTTAGACGTGCTATGAGGTTGGTCTCCCCACGCAGCGAATAAGAATCATACGCTAAATAAAAAAAACAGCTTGATCAAGCAACAAAATGTCTTGTTAGTTCATTTAATAAGTAAAGCCCAGAAGAAGAAGAAACGAGTCCTTAGTTAAGAAGAAGAAGCGGAAGAATCAACACATAAATAAGTTATAAAGAAGACCATCTCCTCTCCAAGTAAGTCTCTAATCTCACTCTCACTCTTTATGTCTCTGTCTGTCTGTCTGTCTGTCTCTCTCTCTCTCTCTCTCTAAATCTCTCTCTCTCTCTCTCTCTCTCTCTCTCTCTCTCTCCGATATCCGATTCAACAGGGTGTCTTGTATTGTGCTGTTGATAGTTTAACTCTAATTTAATTCTAATTCCCCAGCGGCTTGAGAGGTTGGGAGCGAATTCTGGTACGCATATAGACTATTGCTGTAACAATTTATGGGTGTCATAATTTGTTAGCAGACCCTGTAGCTGAGAATAAGGGCCGTTAATTTTGAGATCAGGGAGTGGAAATTTACCAGTGACGGTTATAACCCCCTGATCTCTGGAAAACGCGACATGAGAAACACGTGATTAGTTTTAGTTTTTAGATTCATGCCGGCCGTCAAAGAGTTTAGACGTGCTCTGAAGTTGGTCTCCTTGCGCTGCGAATAAGAATCATGGGCTAGATAAAATAAAAAGCTTGATCAAGCAACAAAATGTCTTGTTAGTTCATTTAATTGAAAACAAGTAAAGCCCAGAAGAAGAAACGAGTCCTTAGTTAAGAAGAAAAAGCGGAAGAATCAACACATAAACAAGTTATAAAGAAGACCATCTTCTCTCCAAGTAAGTCTCTAATCTCTCTCTCTATTATCTCTCTGAACTCTCGCTATCATCCGAGAACTCTCTCTGAAGTCTCACTCTCACCAATTATATACCCGATGTACCACACAAGTCGACTCTGATCCAGCGTGGTAGTACCTGTTATATGTCAAATACATCTATTTGTAAATTATTTGTATTGGATAGCAAAGGTTTAGACCATATAATTGTTGGAATATGTTCATGTATAAGGTGTGCTGAAGTCCACCACTTAAACTTATAGATTCCGCGTGGGAGCGTGGATTAAAGGCAGCCAATCAACGCTCGAATACGTGGTTAGTTAACAATTTAATCACCGATCTTGAAAGCCGTTGATTTGCACATATTCGACACGGACGAACGAATCTGCAACCAAGGACGCTGCTCAACAAAAGGATTCTACCTAACACTAAGGAACACTGAGGAACAACGAAGGACTCTGCCTAACACTAAGGAACAACCAAGGATCCTTCACTAAGGAACACAAGGGATTTCCACTGTGTAGTGAGATAGCCAATGGCGTGTTATCTCATTTACATATGTGTATTACAGCAGGAGATATATAGAGACAGTTTAGAGGACATAGGAGAACCAGCTACGAGAAGCTAAGAGAGAGGGCTATGATAAGCTCAGAGAATTACTACTATTGCTACAACAAGGAATACGAAACAACACATCACAACACACTGTAAAGTGGTCTCACCTACAGCCTAACAATGGCGACAAAAATCGTAACAATAATTGTGTACAAACAAATGATCTATATTTTAATACGCTTGTACCTCCGTGTGTCACCCATTGTCGCTACCTCAAGTTAATAATTCACATTCCGTTTTGATTATGAGGAAAGAAATGGAATAAACAGAACACGCTACACATCAAAAAGAAAATTAAAGAAAATATAAGAAAGAAAGAGAAAAAAGAGAGGGGGAAATATTTAGAGAGGGGTAAGACCGCTAGCAGAAGCGATAACGCTAATCTGTTCCAATGGAATACGAAACAACATATCATGGTTGTTTTACATAGAACAATGTGTTTATAAAAAAACATTGAGTATCCATTAAGTATGATTTTATTTCACAACTTTATCGGCATTAAATGACCCACTGAGTTTGATATGCCGTAAAATAAAACAAACCGAACCTTTCTTTATCTGCAGCATTACATCCCAACCATTATTTTTGCCGTTTTTCAATCTTTCTTTCTTTACATTACTTTCTTTCATTCTGTCTTATTTTTTATTTCTTTTCACTCAATATGTCTGACTTTTAAAAATTCAACTGTTTTCATGGATTGATTCAAATTGTTCTAGTTCTATTTTATTTCATGCATGTACTTACAAATACTGATTACGCAAATGATCTGGAACTTCTTTAAAATACACTTGCATCAGCCGTAAAATAAACCAAACCAATCCATGCACCCGTGTATAACTGTTCTAACAATAATTAGTTAAACTAGTAAATATATGCACCCTCCGTAGGGTGCAAGTATTTAAGTTTTAATGTAATAAAATATCAAATTAAATGTGAATACAAATGAAATAGAGCCGGATTAGCTCAGTCGGTAGAGCGTTCGGCTAGGAATCACAAGGTTCCTGGTTCGATGCCGGCCCTCGCCAACTCAGCATATGAGTAGCACAGGGATCTGTGTGGTAAAGTAAGGAGCTGATGGTAGGTGTGGCGCTCCACTCAGACGCAAAAACAATCTCCTTGGTCTAGCGCTAGGGAAAAGGGGGTAGACTCCCTCGCTGTCTGGCTGATACCGACATTAGGCCGCCCCGACGATTGTACTTACTTATAATCGAAAAAAAGAACAACTGAAACCTTCCGTTTTTCATTGCGAAATTTTCCAGTAAAATTTAATTATTAGTTAAAATACGAAGTAAAGAATAAAATTTAATTATTAGTTAAAATACGAAATAAAGAATACAATTAAAGTTACTTCTTCTTGTTAATGGATTTCTTTTGAGATGTATCCCCGATATTTTTGCTCATATTCATTAAGATAAAACCAAACAATTAGAAATCAATAATACTAAGCACATATTTATTAAAATCAATTTTTTAATATCAATACACACATTAGCCTTCCCGTTCACACTGTAAACCGCTATTTTGTTGTATATATAAATACAATTTCATGTTATTAGTATGTAGATAAGGCAAACAGTATTAATAACGTAAAACAATTTTATCAATAACTGAGGTTTAAATAAAAATAAATTCATGGAGAATGTGACGTAAATAATTAAGTTAATGGTGACTTGAATATTCCTATAGTTTTGGTTACAGACAAACACACAATCTCCATTATAATAAGATCTATAAAAATACCATGGAATTTTTATTCAAGTCATAACTTCATCTTACGAGGCGGAAAAAATCATTGAAGAAAACAATAATTTTGTATTATTTTCATTTTTCGTACTGTTGTTCTCATCTTTATCGTGATCATTCAAGAGATTTCGCTCGGGTTCAGAGAATCTCAATGATCAGTCAATATCAAATAGGCCTAAAACTATGGGTCCGTGCTCCAAACAATAGCTGCAAATCCGGCGGGTAGCACTCGGAGAGTATCAAGCGAGTCCGGCATCTCATAATCCTGTGTGGTTTATCATCTTCACGGCTTCGGCTGCCGAATTGTGCCCCACGTTATCAAAATATTGGAGAGTTTTTGACTCAACATAGTATTTACCCAACCCCTCTGCCACGGATCTAAAAATATAAACCTTTTATAGATTCACTATATGAACTCGCTGTGTAGCTGAAAGCCAGGGCAGTTATCTTTATACGATGAGGCCTGTTTTTTTTTTTGTTTTATTATTGACCAGTGGATAGATCTTGTTGCTACAAATATTAACTAGAGAAAAAATGAAACTGATTTCAAAAAGGCAAAACATTTGAGATTCTAGATAAACAGATGAAGAATATAGGTGGTCACCAAAACTGTGGACCTCCTGTAGGTATCTTTTTTTCGGATCAAGTCCACAATAAGCACCCTAACACATCAAGCTAATCATAGGTTCGCAGCTTAAATCGCATCGGTAAGTTCAGCTTCAAATATTTGTAAACAAACCAACAGACGATTTTTTGCATTTATATTTCTTCTTGCTACAAATATTAACCAGAGTACGATTGACCTTGTATTTACCCAACCCCTCCGCAACGGATCTGAAAATTTAAATCTGTTTATAGTTATTTACTAAACTTAGCTTAGATGTGGCACCAGGCCAGAAGTATGGGGCGCCCAATGAGAATCGAACTCACTAACAATGGTCTGCAAATATAGCTTGCTAACCATTACAGCACGTGAGATTTACAATATGAACTTGCTATGCAGCTGAAGGGCAGAGCGGTTATCTTTATACGATGAGTCTGGTTTTTTTTTTGGGGGGGGGGGAAATGACCAGTGGATATTTCTTCTTGCTACAAATATTAATCACAAAACGAATGACCTTTAATCAATATATAAGTAAAGTAAAGTCATCGGGGCGGCCTAATGTCGGTATCAGCCAATCAGCGAGGGAGTCTATCCCCTTTTCACAAGCGCTAGATCAAGGAGATTGTTTTTGTTTGAGATGGAGCGCCACACCTACCATCACCTCCTTACTTTACTGCACAGATCCCTGTGCTACTCATACGCTGAGTTGGCGAGGGCCGGTATCGAACTAGTAACCTTGTGGTTTCTAGCCGAACGCTCTACCGACTGAGCTAACCCGGCACGGTACAAGTAGATGAATTGCAAAACATACCTCGTATTCTTCACCGCTTTGATTTGTTTTGTTTTCTTTGTTTTATGGCATATCAACATTCGTGGGCTATTTAATGCCAAAGCAAAACATTTTGATAAAAGAAAAACATTTGAGATTCTAAATGGATTGGTTTAGAATATTCATGGTGGCCAAAACTGTAATATGTAAATCATCATCATCATCATCATCATCATCATGTCGCGCTTTCAGCGCGGATATCCATGGCAATCTCTCTCCATCCGTCCCTATCACTCATCATTCTCGGGAGGTCCTCTATGCAGCATCCCGCATCCGCACAGAGCTGATCAACGTACGTTTTTGCTGGTCGGCCCACACTGGCTTGTCCATGTGCTGGCTTCCACAAGAGGACGCGGCTTATGAGTTGGTCCTTGCTTCTCCAGCAGTGTCCCGCGTGTCTTGTCCGTCTTACTTGGATGGTTTGGGTGATATGTGGTAGGTGGCCGTACAGCTGTTTTCTCGTAGGGTGCTGTTTCCACGTCTTGTTCATGATCACCCGCAGCATTCTTGTGCAGCTCCCATCTAGTGTATTCTCTAGTCGCTTAGTTAGGGTCCAGGTGGTGCAGCCATACAGAAGTACTGACACGACAACGGCCTGGAAGAACTGTCTCTTTAGCTTGTCTATGAGATTGGTAAATAGAAAACTAAAATCCCGTTAAGCCAGACCGGGTACAAGTTTTAAGCTATGTTAAATACTCTATGTTATTATCGCCGGTGGTGAAGTTAAAACCTACAACCTGCGGATGATTGTCACGTCGAAGTATATTCATTCAACGTTGCGCCATGTGTCCAACTGGTTTCCGATTACATTAAGGCTCCCAAGTTCGACATGAAGCTTTCTGAGTTCGACGAGAAGGTTCCAAAGTTGAATAAGAAGCAACTGAAGAAGTCTGAAGGGCACATTGGCCGAAATGTTGTGTATATAACAATTAAGATGAGGGCAGTTCGAAAAAACTGGTGCCTAACACACGGAGAGTATCAGGCAAAATCAGCATCGTACAGTCCAGTGTGTTTTGTCATCTTCACGACCTCGGCTGCCGAGTTGTTCCCCACATTAACAAAATATTGAAAAGCTTTTGAATCAACCTTGTACTTATTTAACCTCTCCGCTACGGAGCAGAAAATATCAACCCGTTTATAGATTCCCAATATGAACTTGCTCTTTAACTGAAGGGCAGAGCTGTTATCTTTATACGATGAGGTCTGTTTTTTTTTTTTACTTGACCAGTGGATATTTCTTTTTGCTACAAATATTAACCAGAGAACGAATGACATTGCTTTCAAAAAGGCTATACCTTTGAGATTTTAAATAAACAACTGTAGAATATACATGATGGCCAAAACTATGGTCTTCCTGTGAGTATCCTTTTTTCTTTGAATCTAATTGAGTGTTTTCTTTTCAAAAGGGTGATATTGTTACATAATTTCTTAAGCAGCTTATGATTTATGTACGTTAGAATATTTTGAATTAGGGTCCGTTCAATTTAGAATGACAGGGTCCATGAAAAGTTGCCCGACAGTTGTTGACGGGTAATAACTTTTTTACTTGATCCCTTGGAAAACGCACCATTACAGACGCGTGAGAATTAGTTTCAGATGCGGCAGAGAATTCAGAGTGAGTGAACCTGTAGGTTGCTCGCTCTGGGCCGGTCTCGATCCGCGACAGATGAATATGGAAATAAAGCTTTATCATAAAACAAGTAAGTCTTGTTAATTGGATATTAAAACAAGTAATGACCAGCCCAACACGAAGAAAACAAGAAAGAAGAACCAACCCTTAACAAGAATATCACGAGATCGACTGAAGAACATGGCGGCCGAGTTAGCAGGAACCAGTAACCAGAACTAGTAAGAAAAAGCCATCATCTTTCATCTCATCCTCTACCCTATCTACTTTATCTGTCAGTCTCTCTCAATTCTTCCTCTGATTTCCAATTCACCCAAATTATTTTCCAGATCTTTGGAGATCGTTCCAAGGGCATCGGTTACAATTGCTACAACCTTCACCTTCATGTTTCACAGTTTCACCAGTTCTCTGGCAAGGTTTAAGTATTTATCTATCTTTTCGCTTTCTTTCATTTTCACTCGGTGGTCGGCCGGGACGGCAAATTCCACGAGATGACAGTTTCTCTTCTTCTTGTCGATTAATACTAGGTCCGATCTCTTGGTTGGGATAAGGTAATCCGTCTGTACTTCGAAGTCCCAGAGAATTTTATGCGTCTCGGTCTCTAGGACAGATTCAGGCTTGTGCATATATCATTTAGTTGTATGGTGAAAATCGAATTTCTTGCACAATTCCCAGTGGATTACCTTTCCCACCAAGTCGTGTCTAGTGTTGTACTCTCTTATTCGGTATATAACAATATCATTTACCGTGCTGGGATTATCTTCCCTTTGCATGGAAGAGGTATCTTCCTGCTGGGTTTCCATACCGACCACCAGGGAGGTCTGGTATTTAAGCGCCGGATTCAAACTCTCTCACTCTCTTTTCTCCTTCTTCTGGGACTGGAAACATGGGTTATACATTTTTGTCTACTCCTCACCCTCGTGGGGGCCTCCCCCACGTACGGACTAAGTCAGTAAGTGACTTTAACCATATGGACTATCCATTAACTCCTATATTTTATATGTACATTTAGGTATCTCTTTTACACCTAAATATTGTATTTCCATTCATGAATGTGTCCTTTTATTATATCTTATTTGTATTCTCTACCATGTATCTTGTATTTCATGTTATATGTTATTCCATGTGCTTTTGATTAAAGTCCATCTTGTTATATGTTTAACACCCTTGTTGGAGTTTGTTTCGTTTCAACAAGTTATAACATGATTATAACCTTGAATCTTACAACCATATTGTTCTATCATTTTATACTTACCAACACTACGTAAGATCATCATGTAATGTTAAGACTCTCATTTGTAATGGAGTGATGATATGTTATATACAAATATTCGTGGTATACTTATCTCTGTACCTGTACTACTTTGAGAGGCTCGAATCTGGCTATTGGATCTGATGTTGAGTGGGCTGGCAATTCTTTGATGATTCGAGTTTGGAACCAACGAGGAAACATCTCGCTTTGTGCCATTTATAGTTTTTAGTAATAACCCAAGGCGACTTATTATTTTTCTCATGAGATATTTTTATTTTTCCCTACGTCGAACTGCCCTGAGTGAAAGACATTTCACATTGCGTCAATCGTTCCAAACTCGCTCCACACTCTCAGTTCTCACCCCTATTCTTCCAACTTTTGCCACTTGACGTCTCTTGACCAGTAGAAACATGTCATGTCGTACCTTGCTAACTCATTCTAAAAGCTTTCCAAGCTAAACTACCCGTAATTATTATATTTTGGGTCTTTCCATTCTTCTTCTTCTTCTTCTTCTTCTTCTTCTTCTTCTTCTTCTTCTTCTTCTTCTTCTTCTTCTTCTTCTTCTTCTTCTTCTTTCTCTATCTCTCTCTCTCACAAACACACACACACTCTCTCTCTCTCTCTCTCTCTCTCTCTCTCTCTCTCTCTCTCTCTCTCTATTATGTTACAATCCCAGATATGAGTTAGATAGTACCACTACTATTCTTATACAAGGATGAGTTGGCATTACATAACACGAGAGGGTTAATATGCCATTAAACAAAGAAACTAAACCAAACTGAAATTAGGAACAGAGTATAATATCCACACTATCTTCGATTCTTCTGATCTAATGAAGCAGGATCACGTAGGCCTAAAACCGGGGATTCTGAAGTCACGTGCTCTAAGCCATAGATCCAAATACAACGAGTACCATTTGGGGAGTATCAGGTGAGCTTGGCATCATGCAGTCCAGTATAGTTCGTCACCTTCATGACCCTCTCTCTATCTTGTATGAATTGGCTTGTCTCTTCCTTGCTGAATATTCTGTGTTGGGTTACCTCCGTTTGGATAACCTAATGCATTATAAGAATGAGCGTTGAGCTTCGAATTAACAACCCCAGGAATTCAATGTTCAAAACCATCCAGATCATGCTACCCACCTTCTTCAACTTTCCTGAAATTTTGTCCAAGTATGGATTATTATAAAGTTAGACAATCCCCCAAATCTGAGCTTCTAATTCCAAACATTGGTGGGGTTATGTCGATATTTAGCCCTCCAAATTCGAGGAGGGTCGCGAAAAATGGCGACTTTTTGTAACCTATTTTTGCCAGTAAAATGAGTTCTAGAGCTTCCCCAAAAAAATTGGTTTTATAAAAGTATATTTGCCCAAAGAATCTAAAAATGCTATTAAAAAGTCTTAAAGTCAACCAATTTTCAGTTATTGATGATTTCTGATTTTTTCATAGCAAGATCAATACCCGGATGCAGCTCTGCATCTACGATAAATAACATTTCTATTATTATTTGGTAATCCAAACAAATTATTGTAGACATTTTTTAAAAAATGCAATGGAACTTAGAAGATATAATCCTGATGACAAATCAGATGTATGAAGGTTGCAAAAAACTGAAACCTTAAAACGTCGACTTCATTAAAGAATAAAACTCATCTTTTGGAATATCTACTTTTTTTAAACCCTTTTTTTATTTTTCGAATTTATCAAATATGGATTGTGTAATTTATATATATATATTTTTACTAGACTTAGCTTTGTCTCACTCATGAAAAAAAAGTTAATTAAAAAACACTCCATATTTGATAAATTGAAAAATAAAATAAAGTGTTTTTTATTTGAGAAAATTTGAAAACATAAATAAACAGGAAAAAGAAAGAAAAGAAGGTAATCTTTAACTTGTTCCTCGTAAATTCCTACCATAAAATAAACTGAACCTTCATTTTATGTCCGTGTTTTTGCAATAAATGTTTTATTTTTCTTGCACCCGTTATTTTACAATACTGAATATATTTTCTTTATTTAAAAACATTTATTGCAAACATATATATATTCTTTATTTAAAAACATTTATTACAAACATATTTAAAACATTTATTGCAAAAACACGGACATAAAATGAGGGTTCAGTTTATTTTATAGTAAGAATTTACGAGGAACAAGTTGAAGATTACCTATTAGTTCACGTATATTGAACATTATTTGTACCAGAAAGATAGTTTGGTTTTTGCTCAGAACCGAAGCTACAGCATTTGAGCCTGTCGAATTGTGCCTCACATTATCAAAATATTGAAAAGCTTTTGAGTGACTCTTGTATTTTACCAAACCTTTCCGCCATGGAGCTGACAATATAAACCCGTTTATAGATTTACAATATGAATGTGCTCTTTAGCTGAAGGGCAAAGTGGTTATTTTCATATGATAAGCTCTGATTTGTTATAATTTTTTTTATTGACAAGCGGACAGATCTTGTTGATACAAACATTAAACAGATGATCCCGATTCTGAAAAGGTTATACATTTCAGATTCTAAATAAAGAGCTTTAGAATATCCATGGCCGCCAAAGCTCTGTAGACCCCCAGTAGGTGTCTCTTTGCCGTCATCAGCGTGTTTCCTTACATCTTCAAGTGATCAATGAATTATTTTCTCGGCAACAGGGGGAAATGATTCATCGTATTGTTCTGCCTCTATATCTTATTATAATGGGGATTCGGTGTATGTCTGTCTTTAACCGAAACTACGTCACTGCTTACGTCACAATACCCCAAGAATTGCGCAAAGTTACCAATGAGTATTTAATTTACAGTCAAAATCACTAATACATAGAATAGAATAATCTTAATCATCAACGATGTCTCTATGAAAATCTGAGTTGGATTTGTCTCAAAACAGCACTTTCGAAATCCTACAACGTGTCTTATATATCACTAAGACATAAAGGTATACATAATATATGGTGTAGTTAATTTGCGTACTGGTTTTAACAAAACCGGGTTTAATAAATAATTACATGGTGTTATTGATAACATTTCGGTGTGTACATCATCATCATCATCATCATCATCATGGAGATACTTGTTTTACTATTGTTTCTTTCTTTATATTCCTTATTCTTTTTTCTATTCTTCTCTTTCATCAACACCCATTAATAATTCTTGTTGCTTTTTCTTTACTTTCTTCTTCTTCTTCTTCTTCTTCTTCTTCTTCTTCTTCTTCTTCTTCTTCTTTTTCTTCTTCTTCTTCTTCTTCTTCTTCTTCTTCTTCTTCTTCTTCTTCTTCTTCTTTGTCCCGTCTCTTCTTCTTCTTCGTTCCTGTCTCATCTTCTTCTTCTTCTTCTTCTTCTTCTTCTTCTTCTTCTTGTTCCCGTCTTCTTCTTCTTCTTCGTTCTGTCTCTTCTTCTTCTTCTTCTTCTTCTTCTTCTTCTTCTTCTTCTTCTTCTTCTTCTTTCTTCTTCTTTTTCTTTTCTTCTTCTTCTTCTTTTCTTCTCTTCTTCTTCTTCTTCTTCTTCTTTCTTCTTCTTCTTCTTCTTTTTGTTCCCGTCACTTCTCTTCTTCTTCTTCTGTTCTCTCTTCTTCTTCTTCTTCTTCTTCTTCTTCTTCTTCTTCTTCTTCTTCTTTCTTCTTCTTTTCTTCTGTTCCGTCACTCTTCTTCTTCGTTCCTGTCTCCTTCTTCTTCTTCTTCTTCTTCTCTTCTTCTTCTTCTTCTTCTTCTTCTTCCTTCTTTCTTTTCTTCTTCTTCTTCTTCTTCTTCTTTCTTCTTCTTTTTTCTTCTTCTTCTTCTTCTTCTTCTTTTTCTTCTTTCTTCTTTCTTCTTCTTCTTTTTTTGTTCCTCTTCTTTCTCTTCTTCTTCTTCTTCTCTTCTTCTTCTTCTTACCTTTATTTGGCAATGTTTCCTATTAGTCGTATCTTCCATTTTCTTTTATTCGACCTCTCCGTCAATCGAACGAACAAATCGATTGAACCAAAAAAAAAATCAAAAAAATAAACGCATAAAAACATGATTAATGGAATTACTAAGGATATTCTAAAGTGGAATGTCTTGGAGTATTTAGTCGTTCAATTAGGGGGTTCAATCGAATTGGCTTGTTAACTAATCGATCAACAAATTGATTTCACTCACTTGATCCATCATTTCTTAATATTAACATTGTTCTTACTATTTATCGATTTTCTTCTCTACTATCTCAATTATCAGTATTCATTTTGATAATTGTCCCTATTTCCGATATTTCAAAATATCTGACTAAGATACCTACACATATCACTAGATGTGCTTATATTATATATATATATATATATATATATATATTATATATATATATATATATATATAGTGTCCACAGACAAGTGTTTTGACTTATTAAGTCTCTTCAGTGTGGCTAGACATTTTGTGAGCTACTTACAGCCGGGATAGAACTCCGATCGATTCAGCATCAGTCGGACAGCTTAATCGCTCTGCCATCGTCACCCACGAATGCGAAAAGGGATCTTAACTGTTTTTAATACACACACCTCTGTATGTATGTATGTAAAGGCCGCCATAGAGTGCTCCATCCTTTATATATATATATATATATATATATCCGCCTATCCTCCTTCTACTATCCCCCTCCCCTTCTCACAACTTGTGCCCCCCTCCCACAAAAAATCACTACTGCATCGATCGCTCGAACTCCTACCAATTCCTACAACCTATCCCTACCAATTGTTACTACTTCCCACTTCCAATTCCTACGCTACTACTCGTTCTCCTTAAAAACGAGACACGAAACATACCATCAGTTTCCTACCTGATGATGGCAAATTGTATTGCCGAAAGCGCTCGTAATGAAACCTTTGGTGGACTGCTATACCAGTTCCACCCTGACACCAAAAAGATGGCCAGAAAATTAGAAAGGATCGAACAAAAACTCGTCCGACAAGAATTGTCCGTACAGTTTAACACAACATGCTTAAAAGAAAAAATGCTGCCAAAATACACTTACATATATATATATATATATATATATATATATATATATATATATATATATATATATAAAAATACTATGCTTCTTTAAGCATGAATAAATGTGAGTGTTCAAAATAGACTAATATTTAAGACACAGAAAAAATATACATCGGTGTAAGAGAAGTACCCTAGAAGTAAAGAATCTATTCCCACAAGACATCATTTAACAATTTTAAAGAATTTGAACACAGCACTATACTATCAAAACATTGGGAATCTAAAATGTCAAACCAAAAACACACCGGAAATAATCTTGAAAATAAGGAAAACAGCACCAGCATACAACAACCTAGCCTCTTTATATATACTAGCAAATATATGCACCCTCCGGGTGCAAGTATTTAAGCTTTAATATAATAAAATATCATATTAAATTAGAAAGGCTAATGAAACTGAATAAGAATACAGATAAAAAGATTTGGAACAGAAGGGGTATGATTGAAAAATAGAACAACTTTGAAACTAACTCTTCCATCATTTTCCCTTACTCCCGTCTTTCATTGGTAAACTTTCCTAATTTAACTATTTAGTTAAAATAGGAAGTAAAGATTAATATTACAGTTATTTCTTCTTGTTAATGGATTTCTTTTAAGATTTATCCCCGAGATTTTTGCTTACATTCAATAAGATAAAAGTAAACAATTAGAAATCAATAATACTAAGCATATATTTATTGAAATCAATTTTTTAAGATCAATATGCAAATTAGCCTTCCCATTCACACTGTAAACCGCTATTTTGTTGTATATATAAATACAATTGCATGTTATTAGTATGTAGATATGGTCAACAGTCTTAATGATGTAAAACAATTTTATTAATAATTGAGGTCTAAATAAAAATGAATTCATGGAGAATGTGATGTAAATTACTAAAGGGAATTGTGATTTGTATAGTAATATAGTTTCGGTTACAGACATACAAACTCACAATCTCCATTATAATAAGATGTGTATTTTTATTGTTTTTTCTCAAGATTTTTTCTAGTTTCTTATGTGTCGGATTCCGATTGATACGGCCTCAAGTTGTGCTCCCAAACATATCCAGTCATCATCTTTGGGATTATTATTGGGAGTGGAGAGCATGGAAGTGATAACGCTAATCTGTTTCAATCGAACATGATGAAAAGATGAAAAGAAGGAAAGATAGGAAAAAAAGAATTCGAGAGTTAAATCAAGATTATTATACTTTTTACATAATTAACTATTTTGTAATAGCTCTTCAGTAAACACATCAAACGTTGTAATAATTGAATTATCTTACTGTGGTATATCCACAGGTACTGCTAGTTATTATTATCATCATTATCATTTGAAGAATAATTTTGAGAGCCATATCTAAAAAAAACAAAAAAAACAATACCTGGTGTCTGGAAGGGATATCTCATGCCTCACGCAATGAGTAGGACCCTACTTCTTTTAAACGAGAGGACGGGCACTGCCTTGGAATGAGAACGAACCCTTGAAGCAAAGTCTTTCAATGTATAGGCTGTAGAGCCTCACTCCATAATTCAATTTTCCGGTAAAGGTTATAGAATAAATCTTTCAACTATTTCTCTGATTTTTTTCAGATGAGGCTTGATAATTAGTATTGTTTGGATTATTCGGACTACTGTCCTCATCTTTATTGTTATCTGTACAACGTTTCGGTTGATGTGCCCTGATGGCTCCCGATTACGACAAAAAAGTTCTCTAATCCGGCAAGAAGGTTCCCGAGTTCAGGAAGGTTCCCGAGTCCGACAAGAAATACATGAAGAAGGCCGGAGGGCACATCGACCGAAACGTTGCACAGATATCTATAAAGATGAGGGCAATAGTCCGAATAATCCAAAACAATACTAAATCTTTCGACATTTACTTAATAAAGAGAAATAGATTTAGTTCATTTTGATACTGATTCCTTATTCTTATATATTTTCTAAAAGTTCTTTTAAAGAAATGAAGACCTCATTTCAGTAATCAAACCTCGTACTCGCATCACCTTAAGCATTACAATGTTCGGTGACTTCAAGTCGATTTCATTATAGTATAACCATTAAGTTGAAAACGTATCCAACATTGGTTCTTCAGACTGCGAGTCTTCACTGGTAGATAAACCGACATATCTCCTAATAACACCCTTTGAAAGCACTCTGATAGAGGAAATAATTCAATAGCTAAAATTACAATGCGCTTCTAAGGGAAATAAAGACTGTCTGAGTAAAGAGCAAAATACAGATGGTACTGAAAACAAAACAATTCAGGGAGGATAAAAATAAGTCGTAATTAAACGACTTTTTTTATCTTATTTTATTGCATTATTTTTTATATTTAGAGAAAACAAAAGAAACTAAATTTACGTAGTCGTTTTCAGCTCTCAGAGATGGTCGATGTTATTAGCATTGTACGTGAATATTACTTATATGCACGTGTATTGGTTTTCTGATACTAATGGCTTTGTGACAGACCTAAAAAGCTCATGCGAAAACTTGCATCATTATTATTATTATTGATATTATTATTATTATTATTATTATTATTATTATTATTATTATTATTATTATTATCATATCACTCCTTGCGAGTTTTCACACAAGAGTTCCACCGGATTCTGCCCGACAGCAAGTCTCCTCATAATTCCAGGACTTTTCTGAGTATTCTTGCCGATCTTAACAATGCTATCATTTGTATGATTTCGATTCTTCCTCTAATTTTCAAATTATCCAGTCTTTTTCCCTAATCCATGGGGACCGTTACACCGTTTTTACCGAATGGAATTCGTACTATTTCATCTACCAAATATTTGTCCATTATTATTATTATTATTATTATTATTATTATTTTGATTTTTCACACCCACCAAAGCTGCTGGTTCACTGGAGGCTGAATGACAGCCAGGACTCTGCTGAGTATTCTAGCCGATCTTATCAATGCTGTTTTCTGTGTGGTCTCGATTCTTCTTCTGGTTTCCTATTTCTCCAGTCTGTTTTCTAAACTCTTGGACATATCACACAAACCATCAGGATCGGATGAACAATACACTGGATAGGACTTATTCACTTACCAAATGATTCCATAAACAGGACTTACTTACTTAAGCCCTTTTCAACTGGCCAAGGATGGCATTTTAACACTTAACAATCCTATCCAGTGTATTGGTAAAGGTCCAGTGATACAATCCTATGTCCGTCGTCCACGAAAGTCAAAGTAGTTATGCCAGTAAGCCGTTATGAATATTATATCAGCAGCAGAGTACTACCAGTGATTGGCCAAGGAGATCACATGGTTCTTGCCAAGTCTATAAGTATAAGTAAGCTTTTGACACACGCCTTATAACAAAGAAAATCACAACAGGCCACCATTCCAAGGGTAGCAACTACCCTTAGTATCACTTTCACCCTCATATATATATATATATATATATATATATATATAATGGAAAAATGGAAATTAATCCGATGGTATGTAAGTGTAGAGAAAATTGAAAAAAAAAACAAGGTATTCAGATGGATGATATTTTATAGTAGGAGCTGACATAATAACGTTTCGGTTTGTTTAGCAAGCCATCATCAGAGCATTCATTTATATGGAAAAAAAACTTTAAAATATATTTTTTTAAAAAAAAGGATTTCTAATTATGACATAAGTAAACAGACCTTTTTTTCCCAACTTATCCCCTTAATCAGTCAAACTTGTATTAAAAGGTTACAAGATACAGTTGAATAATTAATTTCTTTTTAAAGATATGTTTTGAATAAGTCGTCGGGTTGGCCTAATGATCTGCTGCGACTGCAAAATCTACCAGTTGATAAGTTCTCGTTTTTTTTGTTTTTTGTTAATCAATACTAGGTCCGGTCTTCTGGCTGGGATAAGGTGATCCGTCCGTATCTCAAAGTTCCAGAGAATGTTATGCGTTTCAAGAACTGATGCTGGTTTGTGCATATATCATTTTGGTATAATATAAATATTTAGGTTCTTGCACTGTTCCCAGTAGATCCCCTTTCCAACCCAGTCATTCCTAGCCTTTATTCTCGTTGTGCTAGTTTGATGCATCGTCTCATCTCTGTTTCCACACATCCTACATTTGTTGTTCTCTTGTGTCTTATCTATTTTTGCTTTGCTATAATTTGTTCTTATAGCATAGTTTTGTGCTGAAATTGTGAGCGACTCAGTTTCTCTCTTGAGGTTTCCTTTTCGTAACAATGTCTATGTATTTTCATGTGCAAAAGCCAGTTATACAATCTCTCAGTGAACAAGTAAGCTTGTAAACACAACTTTTATTTGTATTTCCTTTTGAAAGGAAGAATCAATTCTAAGAAAAAAAAGGTGTATTTTTAAGAAGATATAGTGGATCTTATACAAAGTCATTTATTCTTCTAGGTTTTTTATTCACACCTAAAATAATTTTATTCAACCTTAAACGAATCATACGCTACTTGAAGAAACATTACTCTCTAATCAAGGTTTTATATAGTTGGCTGCTTTTCTATAACTAAATCTAAAAACTATAATTATTTTTCCTTGAGTTTTTTAAGAGATTTTAGATAAAAAATAACGAATAAGAATCAGCCCAGAATCCATTACAACGGGTGTCATTTATGGTTGGGTTTTTAGATTCTAAGAATGAAACCTTTCAGAGAATCAAAGATAATTTGTTTAAAACATCTCAACCATCTATCTATCTATCACAGTTTGATTTTATCTATCTCATTCTTATTATACTTCAAGGAGAGATCAATAGTCAAGGATTAAAACTGATACTACATCTTTCTACTTAAAGGACAGATCAACAGACAATGATTAAAACTGATACTCATCTTTCTACTTCAAGGGCAGATAAAAAAAACAAGGATTAAAACTGATACTGCATCCTTCTACTTCAAGGACAGATCACCAGACATGGATTAAAACTGATACTACATCTTTCTATTTCAAGGACAGATCAACAAAAAAGGATTAAAATTGATGCTACATCTTTTTACTTCAAGGATCAAAGGATCAACAGACAATGAGTAAAATTGATACTAAATCTTTCTACTTCAAGGACAGATAAAAAAACAAGGATTAAAACTGACACTACACCTTTCTACTTTAAGGACAGATCAATAGACAAAGATTAAAACTGATACTACATATTTCTATTTCAAGGACCAATCAACAGAGAAGGATAAAAACTGATACTGCATCTCTCTACTTCAAGGAAGGTTCAAACTTTATGCCACAAATAATATCCACTGTGAAACTGCATTGGACAACAGGCCTAAAATGGCAACGAATCGTAACAAGACAGTATATTCTAAAGCCCCAGATGACAAGGCTACAATGAGTTTTGTGTGAGACACACCAGCACGCCTACTACCAGTGGAAAAAGCAATAGAAATCACGAAGACCTGTATATTAATCTATTGATAATACCAGATTCGTTTTGGTCGATTCTCTAAATAAATGGTTAAGTTAGTTGATGAAAGGCTAAGTAGATGTTGTCGATGGCATTTGCGCCTCAAGTGTCTTCAATGGTGCCAAAGATTAATAAAAGAGTGTTTAGGAAATATATTTGAAGTTGATATGAGTGAAATGAAAATGGGAGTAAGTAAAACGCGGGAAGTGATTAGGAGAGATAATTAGAAAGGGAATGATTGTCACAGTGTAAGAAAGAAAGAAAGAAAGAAAGAAAGAATATCCGTATTTTTAAAAAGGAAGGTTGAGAATATGTCCTGTTCTGAAAGAAAGAAAAACACAAACAAACAAACAAACAATTTCTTTATTTTGAAAAAAGAAAAAACGAATTGAACATATTTCCTGTTCTGAAAGAAAAACAGAAAGAAAGGAAGAAATAAAGAAAATAAAAGAAAGAAAGAAGCAATTCCTTTATCTAAAAAATATTTAAGAATATATCGTGTTCTGACAGAAAGAAAGTGTTGTGATGTTAATCAAACAGTAAAAAAGAAGTCAAGTCGAGGTAGGGTAAAATAAGACAAGTGTATTTACAATAATGGTACAGGAACGGCTAGCTTGCCGTTAAACGGTAACAGTACAACCTTTTCACTCGGTGTCTCACTATTTATAGTGAGAACCGGTGTATATTCTCCACTGTAGGAACGGCCGGTACAACAGAAAGAAAGAAAGAAAGAAAGAAAAAGAAAAAGACAGCTGAAAAAAATAGAATTAACGAAAAAATAATAATAAAGAAAAAAGGAAGGGAGGAAGGAAGGAAGGAAAGAAGGAAAGTGAAGAGACTAGAATAGATATACTTGGAAAAGAAAGAAAGAAAGAAAGAAAGAAAGAAAGAAGAAAGAGTGTGGATACTCTGGAGAAGAGACAAATCCGAAAAGAAAGAAAAAAGAAAGAAAGAAAGAAAAAATGAGGAATGAAGGAAGAAAGAAAACAATATGAAAAGACTGATGATCCGTAAGGGGAAACCTAGGTAGATTTTCTCTGGCTCCTTAGGCTTACTTTATTATTATTTATTAGCTCTACTTTTGGTATTTAGTACTTTAGAATATTTAATTTAGGAAACTATTGCAGTATTTTTTGGCCATTTTTATATTACCATCTGATCATTTTCAGGGGGTGCATATGATTTGATCTTTTCTCTTTTATATATAGGTTATATTATCATTATTTAGTATTTTGCAATTATATTTTTTTTTCTCAAGGCAAAAGTGTGTATGGTGTAATTACAAACTATAAATCCGGGAGTTTATTTTTATACTATCGGAGTTTAGACATAAAATTAGTATACACACACACACACACACACACACACACACACACACACACATATATATATATATATATATATATATATATATATATATGGTATGTATAACGGTATAAATTTCGTATATTATATAATATGATTATAGTATTGTCTTGTATTATATCAATTCTACTTGCATTTACGTATATACGTATAATATATATATATATATAATATATATATATATATATATATATGTGTGTGTGTGTGTGTGTGTGTGTGTGTGTGTGTGTGTGTGTTTGTATTATGTTGTCGTGTATGTATGTTTGTATCTACCTATATATGCATTTTGATAGAAGTATCTATATTACCAATATAAATAGAATTATTAAAGTAGATGTATGTACATATGATCATATTTATATACATATTGTATATACATATAGGCAACGAATTTAATATTTTATAATATATATATATATATATATATATATATTATTTGTGTGTCTGTGTGTCTTTGTCTTATAGAGTGTTTATCTTTATTTACATGACATAACCATTATTCTAAACACAATGACATTGGAAAAATTATTACTTACAGCTGACTATTGACAGTTTTGTATTGTTTCGTTTTTTTCTTATTTATTTGAATTCTTTACTCTATAACTAACACACACAAATTCCAAGTCGCTTTTTCCCCCAAGAATTTCCAGTCGTTTCTTGGTGTCAAATTCTGTCAACTTCGATGAATTTTTTCTTCGTCTTCTTCGTCGGCGTATTCAATTTGAAATGTGCTCTTCCTAACTTTCTGACAGGTCTGCTATCTTGTCGCCAGACAGAAATTGGAGAAGCATCATTGCAAGACAGTTAAGACAACTACAAAAGATTTTACAGTGTCACAAATATACTGACGTCTACAAGTCCTGGTATTCTTAAACTTTCTTTTTTTTTTACTTGATACACCAACATTTTTTTTAATTGTAAAGACCAGGACGTCGAGTCGCTAGTTAGTTCGACGTTGCGTCTATAACGTTATCTAAAATGGACACTTGGATTTTGCTCGAAAATACGTACAGTTTAAGCTGTACGTATTTTCGAGAAAAATTCAAGTGTCGATTTTATTGTCTTTTCTGGTAGATTTCGTTGGGTAGATTACAATGAGACCACGGAAAGAGTTAATAAGAATAGCTCGAGATATCAGTCTTTTAAAAAAAACGACAATGACTTAAAAGGTACGTATTTTAGTAAAAATTTTAGGTGTCAATTTTATTCTTGTCAGGTAGTTTTGATGCGTATATTACAATGGAACCCAAGAAAGTGTTCAATTTAGAGAATTACCGGAGATATGAGGCTTAACATTTTTTACAATCACTTAAAGCGAACATATGTTCGTACACTTTATTTGGTGTCGAATTTACTGTCTTTTCTGGTAGATTCCGATACGTAGATTACTATGAGACCAATGAAAGTGTTCAATTCGATGAATTCTTGGAGACATGAGACTTTAAAAAACCTGACAACCACTTAAAAAGAACGTATTTTCGTGCAAATTTTAGTTGTTATTTTTATTGTCTTATCTGGTAGATTTTGATGCGTAGATTACAATAAGATATGGTAACGACGACCCCAAATGGAAAGATGTTTAGTACCTCGCCATTGTCTTGAACAACATCAGTGTTGGAAAGAGGGAAACCTGAGGCACATGTAACTGCAAGTGTTCTATACAACTTCGGTCGGGCCAAGAATCAATCAATTGTCTTGCGATATTTACGAATTTCACACGAGAATAATAAAGAGACTATCTAAAACTTGCTTCTCTAGCAATGTCCAGCATGTCTTGTTCATCTTATTTGGATAGATTGTGTGATAGCAGGTAAGAATTCGCAAAGATGCTTCTTGTGGATTGTTGCTTCTAAGATTTGTTCAAGATAGCACGAATATCTTTGCGTAGTTCACATCTAGCCTTTTCTCTAAGCGCTTTGTTAGAGTGCAAATGGTGCAATCATAATGTAACTATATACATCCCTCTCTCTTTCTCTCTCTCTCTCTCTCTCTATATATATATATATATATATATATATATAGAGAGAGAGAGAGAGAGAGAGATATGTATATATATATATATATATATATATAGAGAGAGAGAGAGAGAGAGAGAGATGTATATATATATATATATATATTTATTTATTTATTTATATAAATACATATTTATATCTATATATACTAGCAAATGTATGCACCCTCCAGGTGCAAGTATTTAAGTTTTAATGTAATAAAATATTAGATTAATTTAGAAAGGCTAATGAAACTAAATAAGAATGCAGATAAAAAGATTTGAAACAGAGGGAGTATAATCGAAAAATAGAACAACTGAAACTTACTCTTCCCCCACTCCCGTCTTTCATTGCTAAATAATCCTAATTTAACTATTTAGTTAAAATAGGAAGTAAAGAATAAAATTACAGTTATTTCTTCTTGTTAACGGTTTTCTTTTAAGATTTATCCACGAGATTTTTGCTCATATTTATTAAGATAAAATCAAACTATTAGAAATCAGTAATACGAAGCACATATTTATTAAAATCAGATTTTTTTATATCAATATGCAAATTAGCCTTCCCATTCACACTGTAAACCGCTATTTTGTTGTATATATAAATACAATTGCATGTTATTCTTATGTAGATGTTTTCAACAGTCTTAATGATGTAAAACAATTTTATTAATAATTGAGGTTTAAATAAAAATAAAATCCTGTAGAATGTGATGTAAATAACTAAGGGAATTGTGACTTGAATAGTAATATAGTTTCGGTTACAGACAGAAAAACACACAATCTCCATTATAATAAGATGTATACACTTATATATATATATATATATATTATATATGGTTATATATAAATATATACATACAAACACACATACACATACACACACAAACAAAAGTAAGACGGCTTCAAACGATTTCATCAAGTCACAAATATACTGGCGTCTTCAAGTTCGGGTATTTTCAAACTTCTTTTTATTTGATGTGTCCACGTCTTTAATAAGTGGTAAAAGTCAAGAACTGGAGGCTCTGTGCCAATAAGCAATACTATCAGGACCTGTGAATATACCACAATATGATGATTTAATTATTACAACGTTTCATATGTTTACTTAAGAGCTATTGCGAAATTGTCCAATATGCAAAAAGCATAATAATCTTGATTTAACTCTCTCCCACTCTTTTTTCTTTCTTCCTTTCTTTTCATCTTTTTATTATGTTCGATTGAAACAGATTTGAGATATCGCTTCCGAGCGCTCACCTCTTCTCTCTATCTTTCTCCAACTGGCTATTGGATCTGATGTTGAGTGGGCTGGTAATTCTTTGATGATTCGAGTTTGGAACCAGCGAGGGGACATCTCGCTTTGTGCCATTTATAGTTTTTTAGTAATAACCCAAGGCGACTTATTATTTTTCTCATGAGATATTTTTATTTTTCCCTAAGTCAAAATGCCCTGAGTGAGAGACATTTCACATTGCGTCAACGCATCGTTCCAAACTCGCTCCACACTCTCAGTTCACATTCCTATTCTTCCAACCTTTGCCACTTGACGTCTCCTCACCAGTAGAAAAATGTCATGTGGTATTCTGCTGACTAATCCTAAAAACTTTCCAGGCTAATCTACACGTAATTATTATATTTTTGGCTCTTTCCATTCTCTTTATTTCTCTTTCTTCTTTCTTCTCTCTCTCTCTCTCTCTCTCTCTCTCTCTCTCTCTCTCTCTCTCTCTCTTTCTTTCGTATTATATTTGTCTGTGTAGCATTCATTTTTATTTCCTTTCTTTCTTTATAATACAAACGGAAGTGTCCATTATTTAGCTGAAGTGACGACATAAGAAATAAGAATTCGGTGGATAAGCCACACCCTATAACTAGGATTTAAGAAACTGGTAAGAGACATATTAGTCGCCACCAGCTGCGTTTCAATGTGCTTTGGCATTGCCCCTTCCAGCAGCAAAAATTTAACTCAGGACCGCCCTCGGTGGCGGCAGCCTCTCTGTAGAGGACTGTTCATGTCTGAAGTCACCGTGGCGCAACACCATGAAGCTAGGAGGTCCAGAAGAATTCAGCGGCAACAAAGCGTCGGCACATCAACATCTTCAGGGGCAGCCTTCATATGCGACATCTGTCGTCTAGAATGTTTTTGCAACATCGGACTTTACAGTCACAGGAGTCTTCCGTTACTGAAATGCCAATAAATAACTAGGATTTACATTTGTGCATTTCATCTTGAACGTAGTTGCAAGATGATAAATTCAGAAGAATAAGGAACCACAGTATTAATTTATAGATTGCAATTTTTAAAAGAAATTTTATTTTTAAGACCTGAACTACTATAATAAAAAGCTTTTAGAAAAGTAAAGTAAATTTTCCCAAATAATGTTGGATGTCTTGCTATAAGGATAACCTGTTCATAAATTTTAAAAAAATATTTCGCATAAATGAAGTCTACGCGTTACACGTGGTTGGAAAGTGTGCTGCTTAAGAAATATGCTGTATTAGTTAGATTTTTGACTTTATTTCTACAATTTGCATATGTAGTACATACTAGGATTTTCACATGCAGTACATACTATGATTTGCATATGCATTACATTCTACGATTTGCACGTAAAGTACCTACAATGATTTACATGTGAAGCACATATGTTTTACATGTGTAGTATATATTATGATTTGCACGAACAGTGCGCACAATCATTTGTATGTGGAGTGCATACTATGATTTACATGTGCATTAATACTAGGATTTACATATGCAGTATATTCAAGGATTTGCATGTGTATTAATATACGGATTAGTAAAATATTTTCATCGAATCAGTCAAATTTATTTATTCAGCATTTTTACATTAATGAACAAAATCCCAGTTACTTTTAGAACCTCTAAAAACGTTTAATTTAGATTTTCCCTTCTATCGACGACATCTTTAAAAGATTAGGCTACGAAAACGAATAAAGTAAAAATAAAATGCCTTGAAGAGCGGCATTGTATTTTAGTTCACCGTGGCTGTTTTTTTAATTTTTTAACTTAAAAAATAAAGCATTTGTATGAAAAAATGGACAAACTGGTATAAAGAAAAGTATAAACGAAATTTAATTTTTCATAGAATTATCTTCAAAACATGCAAGTAAAGTCGTCGGGCGGTCTAATGTCGGCATCAGCCAATCAGCGAAGGAGTCTATTCCCTCTTCACTAGCGCTAGATCAAGGAGATTGTGTTTGCGTCTGAGATGGAGCGCCACACCTACCATCAGCTCCTTAATTTACCGCACAGATCCCTGTGCTACTCATACGCTGAGTTGGCGAGGGCCGGTATCGAACTAAGAACCTTGCGATTTCTAGCCGAACACTCTACCGACTGAGCTAACCCGGCCCCTAAAAAATCATTAATTTGCACTTTCATTAAATGAAACGCAAACAACCTTGTCCAGGACTTGAACTTGGATCACCGATTTCGTTTCCTTCGGACGATAACCATTGGGCTGAACGCGTACCAATAATGGTAGCCTTCGTAGTAACACTTCATTTATGGCCGTCAAATTCTCATTTCCTTAAGCAGCTCGCACTTTCCTTCTTGCCTCTCTCCTTGTCTCTCCTTTCTATTTTTCTCTGTTTATTTTATCTGAAAGCGATAAACATTCATCTGAACAGTTTTAAGTTCCTGAGATAGTCGCACGCCATCACTATATCTAACGTACGCCACTCACGATACGATACTTTACGCCAACTATTGTTCACACATAACGTCATGTTACTTAATTTGCTATCTTAAACAAGATTTGCGCAGATAAGAACCAACAAGAGAGAAACAAAAACACAAGAAGACTTTAATTGTTGTTCAATATTTTTGGCTCTTTTTTTTTTCTTTCTCCTCAACAAGTTCTTTCCATTGGAGCGTTAATAGGCGTCTGTCTTTGTTTTCATTTCTATATATAACAGAATATATTCATTTATATAATGGATAAAAGTAATCTACTCGAGTTTCATCGTCTGATTCGTCAGGGTTACATCCGTTGAATTAATCGAGTTTTCGATTAATCTCAGTTGGTACAATACACTTTTATAAAAGATAACTCCCATTCCAACGGGTATGTATTGTATCAACTGAGATTAATCGAAAACTCGATTAATTCAACGGATGTAACCCTGACGAATCAGACGATGAAACTCGAGTAGGTTACTTTTATCCATTATATAAATAAATTTTGCTCTACATTGTATTGAGCACTTTGTATTTGTTTTTTTTTCTCAGTCTTAACCCCTGGATACTGTGCGCTTCCAACGATCGTACTCGTACCCACCGGTAAGCTACTACTCATACATTAACACATATAACAGAATATATATATATATCATCATCATCATCATGTCGTGCAGTCATCACGGATATCCATGATAGTCTCTCGCCAACCTTCCCTGTCATTCATCGCCCCTGGGAGTTTTTCCACGCTGCAGCCAGCATCTTTACATAGTTGGTCAATGTAGGTCCTTGCTGGGCGGCCTATACTAGCATGTCCATGTGTTGGCTTCCACAGGAGAACATCGCTTATGAGTTCGTCCTTGCTTCTCCAGCAGTTTCCTGCATGCCTAGTCCATCTCACTCGGATGTTCTGTGAGATAGGGGACAGGTGACCATACAGCTGCTCCCTTGTGGGGTGCTGTTTCCACGACTTGTTCAAAACTGCACGCACCATTCTTGTGCAGCTCCCATAGGAGGCAGCAAAAGACATCGGCCTCTATGTGAACTCTGATAAAAACGAGTTCATGAGCTTCAAAAGGAAAGGAGACATCTCCACACTAGACGGTAAGCCCCCTAAGCCAGTAGAACAATTCACATACCTAGGTAGTAATATCTCATTCACAGATAACGATATTAATGCATGAATACGAAAGTCATGGCTGGCCACAAACAAATTGTCAGTCATATGGAAATCTGATCTCACTGACAAGCTAAAGCGACATTTCTTCCAGGCTGTTGTCATATCAGTACTGCTGTATGGCTGCATCACCTGGACCCTAACGAGACGCCTTGAGAGTAAGCTAGATGGGGATATATATATATATATATATATATATATATATATGCTTAATGTTTTATTATTTTTGTACATGAATATATATATATATATATATGTGTGTGTGTGTGTGTGTGTGTGTGTGTGTGTGTGTGTACCACAGTCACAATAAAATCCACCAAGAAATAAGTATTCAATCTTGTTTACTTCAGGATTTTTTCTTTAAAATTGATTAAAAAGTGCTCAATATAAAGAGCTAAAATCGATTGGTTTAAAATACGGATCGGTTTAAATATACCGACTCGAGTTTCTTGCAATAGCGCGAATCTTCGGGTACCGTATTTTAAATCATTCGATTTTAATATATATATATTGGAGGATATGTGCTTAATTGAAGTCATACCTAATTTTGATAATTTAGTTAATAATTGATGAATTTAGGCGGGCATATATTTCAAATCTAAGGCTAAACAAATCGAGAAAATGTCAATCCTTGAATGTACATTTCGACCTATTATGTCTTATCAGCAAGATTATAGACATGGGAGACTGCTCCCCTACACCAATGGCTGTCTGGGACTGATAGCGTGCGAGATTCAAGGTATCCGTGTCTTAGGTACGTCTA
>CM042165.1:81601792-81609292 GCA_023376005.1 Doryteuthis pealeii
AATTTCCATTTTCTTTGGTTTGTAGAACATTTCAAATGTTTTTTGTTTGTCTTTGAGCGACAACCTGATATTTTGAATTTCGATTCTAAACTTTAAAAACAAAAAAAAAAAACGAAATTATAAGATTTTTTTTAATGTTAACATGGTATCTATTGATGTACTGTACAAACATCCACATTAAAATGAATATTTTGTGATACATTCTTTGATATATTATGTTTTCATTTAGCAATTTCCATGATCAGTCTACAGTGCAAAAATACTATTGACATTTTACTAAAGATGGAATAAAACATACTCCAATAAACTCTTTCTGATAAACTACAGAACAGAAAACAGCTTTCAGAAAGTCCAAAAGGAACAAGTCACTTATCCCAATTGTGCTTTGATCACACAAGACTTACGCTGAAATAACAATAAACTCTTCTGATAATTCCTGCTAAGAAAGGAAACCTGCTTTCAGAATATCCCAAAAGGAACAAGTCACATTTTGCGCATTGCTCACACAAGATGTACGACTTCTTTCAACTCAGACGAAAGAAACAACCACAGTGTATATCGTGGAAAACACAATACTGCTAATTCTTTTTAATATCATGTAAAGCGTTAGATCTCATTTGGCAATCTTTCAACGCACACAATATGAAGGGTGTCCTGGGTTTGACGTAAACTGCATCTGGTGGTAAGGTTCCCAGTTCTGGAGATCTGGGGAGTGTGAATACCTCTTCATTGCCATTATCCCCAGTTCAACGCTGACTAGGAGTGGTAGTAACTTTCAGGGTCCCATCAATGGGTTGAATAGATCATAATTGAGCTTGAAAATGTGATGATAGATATTTCGTCTTTATTAATTAAAATACTTGTCCAAGGTGTCATGAGTAAGACGTAACTACAATCTGGTGGGAAGATTCTAGTTCTGGTTGTTAAGGTAGTGTGGATATGGAGTCAACGTAGCATAGTTACTGACAGTTTATCGCCTACGCGATCCTCAGACCTAAGTGAAACGGTTCAGCAGGCTTGTAAGTTATATGTGCTGTAACTGGCCCTTTAAAGCGGTGGGGGAGAAGGGGTGGATTGTGATTAGCCAGGTGCTATATATAGCACGAAGTGTAATCGGATGTACAGTTATTTAATTAGGGTGATTACTCCGTTATCTATTCCCATTTGACGTGATGGAATGCATTGACTCAGGTTTTTATTGACCTATGCTGACATATTTATAGGGGGCTCCAAAAACTTTGCTTTTCTTGGAAGGGGGGGGGGTACTCATACTTTATTTTTTACTTGTTGTTTTTGGAGAGATGTGTTATCTGATGGATTGCTTTTTTTTTAGTTTGTCGTTTGCATTTTGTGTTTTTGCTTTTTTAAAAATTTGTTTAGTCGTATGAGTCGATATTTTTAGTTGGCTTAGTAAGTATTTTGTTTCTAGGTCTTCATTTTGATATTTAGCTCTGATTGTTTGTTTTTTTCGCTGTTGCTTAAGTGGTGACCCAATTAAGTATTGAATAGGTTTATATCACAGAGAAGAAGAAGAAGAAGAAGAAGAAGAAGAATGAAAGAAGAAGAAGAAGAAGAAGAAGAAGAAGAAGAAGAAGAAGAGAAGAAGAAGAAATTAAGAAAGAAAAAGAAAGAAAAAAAGAAAGAAGAAGAAGAAGAGAGAAGAAGGAGAAGAAGAGAAAGAAAAGAAGAGAGAAGAATTAAGAAGAAAGAAGAAGAAAGAAGGAAAAGAAGAGAGAAGAAAAGAAAGAAGAAGAAGCGATACATAGGCTTTATAGGTTATTTTGCCTACGCCTCTGCATGTGCAGAATGCGACACAAGCTCAATTTATTTAGCGGAATTTTACCAGGTTTGAATTCAGAGTTTTCCTTTCCCTAGACTTCTTGCCTAAATAATTTAAGATCCCATTCTGCCCTACTATTTACACATAGCCTGGGGGAGAATAGTTTGATGCCTACCTTTCTAAGGGTATTAGTGTTATGTGAAACGCAAACAGCCTCGTCCAGGATTTGAACTCGTGTCACGTGTCATTTTCCTACAACGTTAATCATTAAATTAAATTCATGTTAAATTTAGTTAAATTATTAAATTATTATTAATTAGTGAAATAGTTACTAATTAGGATTGAGCCTATTCTAGTAGTGACCACCTCAAGCGGGTTTTTAAACAGGTTTGGAATTCCAGAGTTTTCCTTCTCCCTAGACTGGTTGTCTAACCAAGGTTAAAGAGAGTAATCTACCTAACTATCTACTCATGCTGGGGGGACTAGTCGATTCATACATTTCCCAAGGGTATTAACCCACGAGAACTATAGCTTCGTCCAGGATTTGAACTCTCGGTCGACGAGTCCATTTCCTACGACTCTAACCTTAAACCACGTGCCTCAACTAATTAATTAATTATATAATTTTATATCGTTAATATTAGAGCCCAGTCTACCTACTATCTACCATAAGCTGGATGGAGTGCAGTTGGGTTCATACCTTTCCAAGGGTATTAGCGGAATGTGAACTGTAAGCTTCGTCCAGGATTTGAACTCGGGTCGACGAGTCCATTTCCTACGACTTAACCATTGCACCACGCGCCTCCGCATTACACCAGAAGACTTCCCCGCGCCTGTTTTTTTATAACAACACGACAGGCGGCCACACATTGTATTCTAACAAGTGAGTGGCTATTGTTTGCGAACATTGAAAGTGTCTGATACTTTGCTAAGACTTTCATTTGCTGCTTCAATATATATATTTCATTATTGTCTCTTGTATTCTACGCCTGAATTAGTCTAATGAATATTATATCGCTGATTTTAAAAATTTGTTTTTCACTTTATTACATTGTCGTTGGAGCGGAAATGCATATTACATCTTCCGTTGATTCTGCTTACAAAGATTTGTCTAGAAAATTAATTTAGTTTTAATTTGGATAGATAGATTGATAAGAATCAGTATAGATAGTGATAGATAGATAGATAGATAATTTGAATCGGGAATTGATAGGTAGATAGATTAGAATAAGTATAGGATAATATGGTTTGAATATATGTAAAACGGTATGTTTATGACACAAATGTGTGAGATAGTTAGATAGATATGAATTTGAATGGAATGGATATTATTTGAAAAGGAATGGTAGATATATATGAATAAGCTAGATAGATAGGATAGAGAGATAGATATGAATAAGATAAGATATATATATATACTATATATATATATATATATATATATATATTATATATGAAGAAAAGGGGGTTTGGGGAATGAATCGAACAGAATGGAGGTAAAAATAAGAAATGAAAGAACAAAATCTCAGACAAAAACTGTGTAGTAAAATAGTTTCGCTGGAGCTTCTTCTGCTTCGGAATTGTATGACCCATAATTTCAATAATGCAGAAGAAGCTGAGGTCAAACCGTCCAGCGAATATACAACACATTTTTTTCTGAGTTTTGTTCTCAATCATTCTTATTTTACCTCATATATATATAAATATATTATATTATAATATTTATATATTATATATATATATATAATGGGTGATTGGTAAAGTATTTCCTATTTTAATATATAATTTATTTCTGCATCATTATCTTTCAAAGATGAAAGAAACCATAACGTGGAGTTTTATTTCAAATATATAGATTACTAGCATTCGCCTCGAGCTCTCAAGCTGTTCGGGAATCGTGTCAAATGTCTTCTGAAGGAATCTTGTGGAATGGACAGTATAAAATTCCCGTATTGTCCTTCCAAGTCCTTCTAAAAGTCGTAGGTTTCGAAGAGTAGATTTGCTCTTCAAGCAAGCACAAGAAATGTGCAGGGTGTTAATCAGGGCTTCTGACAGCCACTTATGCTGACCATTTTTTACTTAATCCATCTCCAGGAAAATGGTGATACAGCATTTCACAAACACAATAGCAAAATGTGGAGGAGCACCATTTTGGCGAAAAATCATGTTCCATATTCTTCCAGTATTGACAACTGCCAAATTTCATCTTCAGGATGGTGAGATACTTTTCGGTATAGGGTTGTTACTTTTCAATCACCTGTAGAATTTCTGGTAACCGTCTGATGAAATAGGAGACAGAATGTTGCAAAAAGATTTATTCAGTGTGGTACAGTCGTGTTCTCCACATTTGCTATTGTTGGTTTGTGAAATGCTGTATTACCATGTTTCCTGGAGATGGATAAGTAAAAATGGTCAGCATAAGTGGCTGGTCAGAAGCCCTGATTTAACACCCTGCACATTTTTTCTTTGTGCTTGCTTGAAGGAGCAAATCTACTCTTTGAAACCAACGACTTTAGAAGGACTTGAAGACGAATACGGGAATTTATATCTGTCATTCCACAAGAGTTCCTCAGAATCAGTTGACGAATTCCGAACAGCTTGAGAGGCTCGAGCGAATGCTAGTATCTATATATTTTGATAAAACTCCACGTTATGTGTGTTCTTTCATCTTTTGTAAAGATAATGATTCAGTAATTATATATTAAAATAGGAAATTTATTTACAATCACCCTATATATATATTATATTATATTATATATATATTATATTATATATATATATGAGGTAAAATAAGGAATGAGAGAAAAACTCAGAAAAATGTGTTGTATATTTCGCTGGAGGTTTGACCTCAGCTTCTTCTGCATTATTGAATTATTAGGTCATACAATTCAAGCAGAAGAAGCTCCAGCGAATATACTACACATTTTTGTCTGAGTTTTGTTCTTCATTTCTATTTTACCTATTCTGTCGGATTCATTCCAACCCCTTTCTTCTATAATATTATATATATATATATATATATATATATATATATAATATATTTTATTCTTATTCATATCTATCTCTCTATCTATCTATTATGCTTTTCATTATATCTAGCCATTCTTTTCAATATATCCATCCATTCAAATTCATATCTATCTAACTATCTCACCACATTTGTGTCTATATACACATACCGTTTTACATATATTCAAACATATCTATCTATACTTATTCTTATAAATCTATCTACCTATCAATTCCGATTCAAATCTATCTATCTATCTATCTATCTATCTATCTATACTGATTCTTATCAATCTATCTATCCAAATTAAAACTAAATTATATTTTCTAGACAAAATCTTTGTAAGCAGAATCAACGGAAGATGCTAATATGCATTTCCGTCCAACGACAATGTGAATAAAGTGAAAAACAAATTTTAAAATCAGCGATATTAATATTCATTAGACTAATTCAGGCGTAGAATACAAGAGACAAGAATGAAATTATATATTGAGATGCAGCAAATGAAAGTCTTAGCAAAGTATCAGACACTTTCAATGTTCGCAAACAATAGCCACTCACTTGTTAGAATACAATGTTGGCCGCCTGTCGTGTTGTTATAAAAACAGGCGCGGGGAAGTCTTCGTGGTGTAATGCGGAGGCGCGTGGTGCAATGGTTAGAGTCGTAGGAAATGGACTCGTCGACCCGAGTTCAAATCCTGGACGAAGCTACAGTTCACATTCCGCTAATACCCTTTGGAAAGGTATGAACCCAACTGCACTCCATCCAGCTATGGGTAGATAGTAGGGTAGACTGGGCTCTAATATTAACGATATTAAATTATATAATTAATATTAATTAGTTGGAGGCACGTGGTTAATTGGTTAGAGTCGTAGGAAATGGACTCGTCGACCAGAGTTCAAATCCTGGACGAAGCTATAGTTCTCGTGGCGTTAATACCCTTGGGAAATGTATGAATCGAACTAGTCTCCCTCCAGCTATGAGTAGATAGTAGGGTAGATTACTCTCTTTAACCTTGGTTAGACAACCAGTCTAGGAGAAGGAAAACTCTGAATTCAAACCTGTTAAAAACCCGCTTGAGGTGGTCACTACTAGAATAGGCTCAATCCTAATTAGTGATCTATTTCACTAATTTAATAATAATTTAATAATTTAACTAAATTTAACATGAATTTAATTTAATGATTAACGTTGTAGGAAATGGACACGGTGACACGAGTTCAAATCCTGGACGAGGCTGTTTGCGTTTCACATAACACTAATACCCTTAGAAAGGTAGGCATCAAACTATTCTCCCCCAGGCTATGTGTAAATAGTAGGGCAGAATGGGATCTTTAAACTTATTTAGGCAAGAAGTCTAGGGAAAGGAAAACTCTGAATTCAAACCTGGTAAATTCCGCTAAATAAATTGAGCTTGTGTCGCATTCTGCACATGCAGAGGCGTAGGCAAATACACCTATAAAGCCTAGTGTATCGCTTCTTCTTCTTCTTCTTCTTCTTTCTTCTTCTTTCTTTCTTTCTTTCTTTCTTTCTTCTTTAATTTCTTCTTCTTCTTTCTTTCTTTCTTCTTCTTCTCCTTCTTCTTCTTCTTCTTCTTCTTCTTTCCTTTTTTTCTTTTCTTTTTTCTTTCTTTAATTTCTTCTTCCTTCTTCTTCTTCTTCTTCTTCTTTTCTTCTTCTTCTTCTTCTTCTTTTCATTCTTCTTCTTCTTCTTCTTCTTCTTCTTCTCTGTGATAAACCTATTCAATACTTAATTGGGTCACCACTTAAGCAACAGCAGAAAAAACAAACAATCAGAGCTAATATCAAAATGAAGACCTAGAAACAAATACTTACTAAGCCAACTAAAAATTATCGACTCATACGACTAAACAAATTTTAAAAAAGCAAAACACAAAATGCAAACGACAAACTAAAAAAAAAGCAATCCATCAGATAACACATTCTCTCCAAACAACAAGTAAAAAATAAAGTATGAGTACCCCCCCCTTCCAAGAAAAGCAAGTTTTGGAGCCCCTATAAATATGTCAGCATAGGTCAATAAAAACCGTGAGTCAATGCATTCCATCACGTCAAATGGGGAATAGATAACGGAGTAATCACCCTAATTAAATAACTGTACATCCGGATACACTTCGTGCTATATATAGCACCTGGCTAATCACAATCCACCCCTTCTCCCCCACGCTTTTAAAGGGCCAGGTTACAGCACATATAACTTAACTGCTGAACCGTTTCACTTTAGGTCTGAGGATCGCGTAGGCGATAAACTGTCAGTAACTATGCTACGTTGACTCCATATCCACACTACCTTAACAACCAGAACTAGAATCTTCCCACCAGATGTAGTTGACGTCTTACTCATGACACCTTGGACAAGTATTTTAATTAATAAAGACGAAATATCTATCATCACATTTTCAAGCTCATTTTATGATCTATTCAACCCATTGATGGGACCCTGAAAGTTACTACCACTCCTAGTCAGCGTGGAACTGGGAGTAATGGCAATGAAGAGGTATTTCACACTCCCCAGATCTCCAGAACTGGAACCTTACCACCAGATGCAGTTTACGTCAAACCCAGGACACCCTTCATATTGTGTGCGTTGAAAAGATTGCCAAATGAGATCTAACGCTTTACATGATATTAAAAAGAATTAGCAGTATTTGGTGTTTTCCACGATATACACTGTGGTTGTTTCTTTCGT
>CM042165.1:81614292-81622907 GCA_023376005.1 Doryteuthis pealeii
TGGCGTGCGACTATCTCAGGAACTTAAAACTGTTCAGATGAATGTTTATCGCTTTCAGATAAAATAAACAGAGAAAAATAGAAAGGAGAGACAAGGAGAGAGGCAAGAAGGAAAGTGCGAGCTGCTTAAGGAAATGAGAATTTGACGGCCATAAAATGAAGTGTTACTACGAAGGCTACCATTATTGGTACGCGTTCAGCCAATGGTTATCGTCCGAAGGAAACGAAATCGGTGATCCAAGTTCAAGTCCTGGACAAGGTTGTTTTGCGTTTCATTTAATGAAAGTGCAAATTAATGATTTTTTAGGGGCCGGGTTAGCTCAGTCGGTAGAGTGTTCGGCTAGAAATCGCAAGGTTCTTAGTTCGATACCGGCCCTCGCCAACTCAGCGTATGAGTAGCACAGGGATCTGTGCGGTAAATTAAGGAGCTGATGGTAGGTGTGGCGCTCCATCTCAGACGCAAACACAATCTCCTTGATCTAGCGCTAGTGAAGAGGGAATAGACTCCTTCGCTGATTGGCTGATGCCGACATTAGACCGCCCGACGACTTTACTTGCATGTTTTGAAGATAATTCTATGAAAAATTAAATTTCGTTTATACTTTTCTTTATACCAGTTTGTCCATTTTTTCATACAAATGCTTTATTTTTAAGTTAAAAATTTAAAAACAGCCACGGTGAACTAAAATACAATGCCGCTCTTCAAGGCATTTTATTTTTACTTTATTCGTTTTCGTAGCCTAATCTTTTAAAGATGTCGTCGATAGAAGGGAAAATCTAAATTAAACGTTTTTAGAGGTTCTAAAAGTAACTGGGATTTTGTTCATTAATGTAAAATGCTGAATAATAAATTTTGACTGATTCGATGAAAATATTTTACTAATCGTATATTAATACACATGCAAATCCTTGAATATACTGCATATGTAAATCCTAGTATTAATGCACATGTAAATCATAGTATGCACTCCACATACAAATGATTGTGCGCACTGTTCGTGCAAATCATAATATATACTACACATGTAAAACATATGTGCTTCACATGTAAATCATTGTAGGTACTTTACGTGCAAATCGTAGAATGTAATGCATATGCAAATCATAGTATGTACTGCATGTGAAAATCCTAGTATGTACTACATATGCAAATTGTAGAAATAAAGTCAAAAATCTAACTAATACAGCATATTTCTTAAGCAGCACACTTTCCAACCACGTGTAACGCGTAGACTTCATTTATGCGAAATATTTTTTAAAATTTATGAACAGGTTATCCTTATAGCAAGACATCCAACATTATTTGGGAAAATTTACTTTACTTTTCTAAAAGCTTTTTATTATAGTAGTTCAGGTCTTAAAAATAAAATTTCTTTTAAAATTGCAATCTATAAATTAATACTGTGGTTCCTTAATCTTCTGAATTTATCATCTTGCAACTACGTTCAGATGAAATGCACAAATGTAAATCCTAGTTATTTATTGGCATTTCAGTAACGGAAGACTCCTGTGACTGTAAAGTCCGATGTTGCAAAAACATTCTCGACGCAGATGTCGCATATGAAGGCTGCCCCTGAAGATGTTGATGTGCCGACGCTTTGTTGCCGCTGAATTCTTCTGGACCTCCTAGCTTCATGGTGTTGCGCCACGGTGACTTCAGACATGAACAGTCCTCTACAGAGAGGCTGCCGCCACCGAGGGCGGTCCTGAGTTAAATTTTTGCTGCTGGAAGGGGCAATGCCAAAGCACATTGAAACGCAGCTGGTGGCGACTAATATGTCTCTTACCAGTTTCTTAAATCCTAGTTATAGGGTGTGGCTTATCCACCGAATTCTTATTTCTTATGTCGTCACTTCAGCTAAATAATGGACACTTCCGTTTGTATTATAAAGAAAGAAAGGAAATAAAAATGAATGCTACACAGACAAATATACGAAAGAAAGAGAGGAGAGAGAGAGAGAGAGAGAGAGAGAGAGAGAGAGAGAGAGAGAGAGAAGAAAGAAGAAAGAGAAATAAAGAGAATGGAAGAGCAAAAATATAATAATTACGTGTAGATTAGCCTGGAAAGTTTTTAGGATTAGTCAGCAGAATACCACATGACATTTTTCTACTGGTGAGGAGACGTCAAGTGGCAAAGGTTGGAAGAATAGGAATGTGAACTGAGAGTGTGGAGCGAGTTTGGAACGATGCGTTGACGCAATGTGAAATGTCTCTCACTCAGGGCATTTTGACTTAGGGAAAATAAAAATATCTCATGAGAAAAATAATAAGTCGCCTTGGGTTATTACTAAAAAACTATAAATGGCACAAAGCGAGATGTCCCTCGCTGGTTCAAACTCGAATCATCAAAGAATTACCAGCCCACTCAACATCAGATCCAATAGCCAGTTGGAGAAAGATAGAGAGAAGAGGTGAGCGCTCGGAAGCGATATCTCAAATCTGTTTCAATCGAACATAATAAAAGATGAAAAGAAAGGAAGAAAGAAAAAAGAGTGGGAGAGAGTTAAATCAAGATTATTATGCTTTTTTGCATATTGGACAATTTCGCAATAGCTCTTAAGTAAACATATGAAACGTTGTAATAATTAAATCATCATATTGTGGTATATTCACAGGTCCTGATAGTATTGCTTATTGGCACAGAGCCTCCAGTTCTTGACTTTTACCACTTATTAAAGACGTGGACACATCAAATAAAAAGAAGTTTGAAAATACCCGAACTTGAAGACGCCAGTATATTTGTGACTTGATGAAATCGTTTGAAGCCGTCTTACTTTTGTTTGTGTGTGTATGTGTATGTGTGTTTGTATGTATATATTTATATATAACCATATATATATATATATATATATATATATATAGTGTATACATCTTATTATAATGGAGATTGTGTGTTTTTCTGTCTGTAACGAAACTATATTACTATTCAAGTCACAATTCCCTTTTATTTACATCACATTCTACAGGATTTTATTTTTATTTAAACCTCAATTATTAATAAAATTGTTTTACATCATTAAGACTGTTGAAAACATCTACATAAGAATAACATGCAATTGTATTTATATATACAACAAAATAGCGGTTTACAGTGTGAATGGAAGGCTAATTTGCATATTGATATAAAAAAATCTGATTTTAATAAATATGTGCTTCGTATTACTGATTTCTAATAGTTTGATTTATCTTAATAAATATGAGCAAAAATCTCGTGGATAATCTTAAAAGAAAACCGTTAACAAGAAGAAATAACTGTAATTTTTATTCTTTACTTCCTATTTTAACTAAATAGTTAAATTAGGATTATTTAGCAATGAAAGACGGGAGTGGGGGGAAGAGTAAGTTTCAGTTGTTCTATTTTTCGATTATACTCCCTCTGTTTCAAATCTTTTTATCTGCATTCTTATTTAGTTTCATTAGCCTTTTAATTAATCTAAATATTTTATTACATTAAAACTTAAATACTTGCACCTGGAGGGTGCATACATTTGCTAGTATATATAGATATAAATATGTATTTATATAAATAATAAATAAATATATATATATAATATATATAATATATACATCTCTCTCTCTCTATAATATATATATATATATATATATATACATATCTCTCTCTCTCTCTCTCTCTCTATATATATATATATATAATATATATATTATTATAGAGAGAGAGAGAGAGAGAGAAAGAGAGAGGGATGTATATAGTTACATTATGATTGCACCATTTGCACTCTAACAAAGCGCTTAGAGAAAAGGCTAGATGTGAACTACGCAAAGATATTTCGTGCTATCTTGAACAATCTTAGAAGCACAATCCACAAGAAGCATCTTTGCGAATTCTTACCTGCTATCGACACAATCTATCCAAATAAGATGAACAAGACATGCTGGACATTGCTAGAGAAGCAAGTTTTAGATAGTCTCTTATTATTTCGTGTGTGAAATTCGTAAATATCGCAAGAAATTTGATTGATTCTTGGCCCGACCGAAGTTGTATAGAAACTTGCAGTTACATGTGCCTCAGGTTTCCCTCTTTCCAACACTGATGTTGTTCAAGACAATGGCGAGGTACTAAACATCTTTCATTTGGGGTCGTCGTTACCATATCTTCTTGTAATCTACGCATCAAAATCTACCAGATAAGACAATAAAATCAACACCTACAATTTTCACGAAAATACGTACTTTTTAAGTGGTTGTCAGGTTTTTAATGTCTCATGTCTCCAAGAATTCGTTGAATTGAACACTTTCTTTGGTCTTATAGTAATCTACGTATCGAAATTTACCAGAAAAGACAGTAAATTCGACACCAAATAAAGTGTACGAACATATGTACGTTTTAAGTGATTGTAAAAAAATTTAAGACCCATATCTCCGGTAATTCTCTAAATTGAACGCTTTCTTGGATTTCATTGTAATATACGCATCAAAACTACCTGACAAGAATAAAATTGACACTTAAAATTTTTACTAAAATACGTACCTTTTAAGTCATTGTCGTTTTTTTTTAAAGTCTGATATCTCGAGCTATTCTTTCTTAACTTTTCCATGGTCTCATTGTAATCTACCCAACGAAATCTACCAGAAAGACAATAAAATCGACACTTGAATTTTTCTCGAAAATACGTACAGCTTAAACTGTACGTATTTTCGAGGCAAAATCCAAGTGTCGATTTTATATACGTTATAGACGCAACGTCGAACTAAGCTAGAGACTCGACGTCCTGGTCTTTACAATTAAAAAAAATGTTGTGTATCAAGTAAAAAAAAAAAGTTTAAGAATACCAGGACTTGTAGACGTCAGTATATTTGTGACACTGTAAAATCTTTTGTAGTTGTCTTAACTGTCTTGCAATGATGCTTCTCCAATTTTCTGTCTGGCGACAAGATAGCAGACTTGTCAGAAAGTTAGGAAGAGCACATTTCAAATTGAATACGCCGACGAAGAAGACGAAGAAAAAATTCATCGAAGTTGACAGAATTTGACACCAAGAAACGACTGGAAATTCTTGGGGGAAAAGCGACTTGGAATTTTGTGTGTGTTAGTATAGAGTAAAGAATTCAATATAATAAGAAAAAAACGAAAAATAACAAACTGTCAATAGTCAGCTGTAAGTAATAATTTTTTCCAATGTCATTGTGTTTAGATAATGGTTATGTCATGTAATTAAAGATAAACACTCTATAAGACAAAGACCCAGACACACAAAAATATATATATATATATATATATATATATATTATATATATATATATATATATAAATATCGATGCCTATATATATATATACATATGTATATAATATGATCATATGTACATACATCTACTTTAATAATTCTATTTAATATTGGTAATATAGATACTTCTATCAAATGCATATATAGGTAGATACAAACATACATACAGACAACAATACAAACACACACACACACCACACACACAACCACCCTTCACATATATATTATATATATATATATATTATTTATATATATATATATATACGTATATACGTAATGCAAGTAGAATTGATATAATACAAGACAATACTATTATCATATTATATAATATACGAAATTTTATACCGTTATACCTACCATATATATATATATTATATATATATATATATATAGTATATATGTGTGTGGTGTGTGTGTGTGTGTGTCGTGTTGTGTGTGTGCTGTGTATACTAATTTTATGTCTAAACTCCGATAGTTATAAAAATAACTCGATTTATAGTTTGTAATTACACATACACACTTTTGCTTGAGAAAACAAATTAATTGCAAATAACTAAATAATGATTACACATATAACCTATTTAAAAGAGAAAAGTCAAATCATATGCCCCTGAATGATCAAATGGTAATATAACAAATGGCCAAAATACTGCAATAGTTTCCTAAATTAATATTCTAAGTACTAAATACCAAAAGTAGAGCTAATAAATAATAATAAGTTAAGCTAAGGAGCCAGAGAATCATCTACCTAGCGTTTCCCTTACGGATCATCAGTCTTCTTATATTGTTTTCTTCTTCCTCATTCCTCATTTTTTCTTTCTTCTTCTTTTCTTTTTTTTCGATATTGTCTCTCTCCAGAGTATCCACTCTTTCTTTCTCTTTCTTTCTTTCTTCTTTCTTTCTTTTTCCAAGTTATCTATTCACGTCTCTTCACTATTCCTTCTTTCTTCTTCTTCCTCCTTCCTTTTTCTTTTATTATTATTTTTTCGTTAATTCTATTTTTTTCAGCTGTTCTTTTTTCTTTTTCTTTCTTTCCTATCTATTCTTTCTGTTGTAACCGGCCGTTCCTACAGTGGAGATATACACCGGTTCTCACATAATAGTGGACACGAGTGAAAAGGTTGTACCTGTTAACCGTTTAACGGGCAAGCTAGCCGTGTCTGACTATTATTGTCATACACTTGTCCTTATTTTACCTATCGACTTGACTTTTTTTATGTTTGATTAACATCACAACACTTTTCTATTCTGTCAGAACACGATAGTTCTTAAATTACTTTTTTAGATAAGGAATTGCTTCTTCTTCTTTTATTTTCTTTATTTCTTCTTTCTTTCTGTTTTTTTTTCAGAAGGAAATAGTTCAATTCGTTTTTTCTTTTTCAAAATAAAGAAATTGGTTTGTTGTTTGTTTGTGTTTTCTTTCTTTCAGAAAGGACATATTCTCAACTTCCTTTTTAAAATACGGATTTCTTTCTTTCTTTCTTTCTTTCTTTCTTACATGTGCAATCATTTCCCTTTCTAATTATCTCTCTAATCACTTCCGCGTTTTTACTTACTCATTTTCATATTTCACTCATATCACTTCAAATATATTTCCTAAACACTCTTTTTATTAATCTTTGGCACCATTGAAGACCTTGCAGGCGCAATGCATCGCAACATCTACTTCGGCCTTTCATAGACTAACTTACCATTTTATTTAGAGAATCTGACCAAAACGAATCTGGTATTATCAATAGATTAATATACAGGTCTTCGTGATTTTCTATTGCTTTTTCCACTGGTAAGTAGGCGTGCTGGTGTGTCTCACACAAAACTCATTGTAGCCTGTCATCTTGGGGCTTTTAGATATCCTGTCTTGTTACGATTCGTTTGCCAATTTTAGGCTGTTGTCCAATGCAAGTTTCACAGTGGATTATTATTTGTGGCATAAGTTTGATACCTTCCTTGAAGTAGAGAGATTGCAGTATCCGTTTTTATCCTTCTCTGTTGATTGTCCTTGAAATAGAAATATGTAGTATCAGTTTTTATCTTGTGTCTATTGATCTGTCCTTAAAGTAGAAGGTGTAGTGGGTCAGTTTTTAATGACTTGTTTTTTATCTGTCCTTGAAGTAGAAAGATTTAGTATCCATTTTACTCATTTGTCTGCTTGATACCTCTTGATCCTTGAAGTAAAAGATTAAGCATAAAATTTTAATCCTTTTTGTTGATCTGTCCTTAGAAATAGAAAGATGTAGTTATCCGTTTTAATCCATGTCTGGTGATCTGTCCTTGAAGTACGAAGGATGCAGTATCAGTTTTAATCCTGTTTTTTTTATCTGCCCTTGAAGTAGAAAGATGGAGTCATCAAGTTTTAATCACTTTTGTCTGTTATCTTGTTCCTTTAAGTAGAAAGAGTAGTATCAGTTTTAATCCTTGACTATTGATCTCTCCTTGAAGTATAATAAGAATGAGATAGATAAAATCAAACTGTGAAGATAGATAATGGTTGAAGATGTTTTAAAAAATTATCTTTTGATTCTCTGAAAGGTTTCATTTTAGAAATCTAAAACCCAACCATAATGAACACCGTTGTAATGGATTCCTGGCTTGATTCTTATTCGTTTATTTTTTATCTAAAATCTCTTAAAAAACTCAAGGAAAAAATAATTATAGTTTTTTAGATTTAGTTATAGAAAAGCAGCCAACTATATAAAACCTTGATTAGAGAGTAATGTTTCTTCAAGTGAGCGTTATGTTTTCGTTTAAGGTTGAATAAATTATTCTTAGGTGTGAATAAAAACTAGAACGAATAAAATGACTTTGTTATAGATCACTATATCTTCTTAAAATACAGCTTTTTTCTTAGAATTGGAGTTTCTTCCTTTCAAAAGGAATACAAATAAAAGTTGTGTTTACAAGCTTATCTTGTTCACTGAAGAGCATTGTATACACTGGCTTTTGCACATGAAATCACATAGACATTGTTCTACGAAAGGAACCTCAAGAGAGAAACGAGTCGCTCACAAATTTCAGCACAAAACTATGCTATAAGAACAAATTATGCAAAGCAAAAATAGATAGAGACACAAGAGAAACAATGTAGATTGTGGTGGAACAGAGATGCAGACGATGCATCAAACTAGCCAACGAGAATAAAGGCTAGGAATGACTGGGTTGGAAAGGGGATCTACTGGGAAAAGTGCAAGCTAATTATTTATAGTTATAACCAAAAATGATATATGCACAAAGCCAGCATCAGTTCTTGAAACGCATAACATTCTCTGGAACTTTGAGATACGGACGGATCACCTTATCGAGCCAGAAGACGGCTAGTATGTGATTAACAAAAAAAAAAACGAAGAATTATCAACTGGTAAGATTTTGGCGTCGC
>CM042165.1:81623007-81628007 GCA_023376005.1 Doryteuthis pealeii
CAGAAGCTCAAAAAGAGACCAGAATCACTATATCCCAATGCGCTTTTGATCAACAAGACTTACGCTGAATAACAATAAACCTTCTGATAATTCCTGCTGAGAAGGGAAACCTGCTTTCAGAAAATCCAAAAGCAACAAGTCACATTTGCGCATGTTGCGTCACACACGGACACCGGCCAAGATTGTACACACTTCTTTCAACTCAGACAAAAGAACACAACGCACAGTCGTATATGTGGAACACAAACTACCTCGTACATTCTTTTTAATCTCATGTAAAGGCGTTTAGAATCTATTGGCCAATCTTCAACGCCACACAATATTCAGGGTTGTCCTAGCGGTTTTGACGTAAACTGCATCTGGTGGTAAGGTTCCAGTTTCTGGAGATGCTGAGGGGAGTGGTGGAATACCTTTCCATTGGCATACTCCAGTTCCACACGCTGACCACGCGAGTCGGTAACGCTAAACTCATCTCACAGGGTCCCACTCATGGGTTGAATAGATCCCTAGAATGAGACTCTGAACACTACGCTAGCGCACTCGACCACGACTCTCTCTCTCACTTTATTTAATTAAAATACTTGTCCAAGGGTCATGAGTAAGCGTCAACTAATCTGGTGGAGAAGGTTCTAGTTCTGGTAGTTAAGGTAGTGTGGATATGGAGTCAACGTAGCATAGTTACTGACAGTTTATCGCTATGCGATCCTCAGACCTAAGTGAAACGGTTCAGCAGTTAAGTTATATGTGCTGTGATCTGGCTCTTTAAAGAGGTATGGGGGAGAAGGGGTGGATTGTGATTGGCCTGGTGCTATATATAGCAAGAAGTGTATCCGGATGTACAGTTATTTAATTAGGGTGATTACTCCGTTATCTACTTTCCATAGGACGTGATGGAATGCATTGACTCACAGTTTTTTTATTGACCTATGCTGACATATTTATAGGGGGTCCAAAAACTTTGCTCTTTCTTGTAAGGGGGGGGGGTCACTCATACTTGATTTTTTACTTGGTGTTTTGAAGAGAATGTGTTATCTGATGGATTGCTTTTTATTTTTTAGTTTGTGGTTTGCATTTTTGTTTTTATGTTTTGCTTTTTTAAAATTTGTTTAGTCGTTGATTTTTAGCTGGCTTAGTAAGTATTTATTTCTAGGCCTTCATTTTGATATTAGCTCTGATTGTTTTTTTTTTTTGCTGTTGCTTAAGTGGTCACCCAATTAAGTATTGAATAGGTTTAATCACTGAGAGAAGAAGAAGAAGAAGAAGAAGAAGAAGAAGAAGAAGAAGAGAAGAAGGAAGGAAAGGAAGGAAGAAGAAGCAAGAAGAAGAGAAGAGAAAGAGAAGAAGAAAGAAGAAAGAAGAATGAAAAGAAGAAGAAGAAGAAGAAGAAGAAGAAGAAGAAGAAGAAGAAGAAGAAGAAGAAGAAGAAGAAGAAGAAGAAAAGAAGAACAAGAGAGAGAAGAAGAAGAAGAAGAAGAAGAAGAAGAAGAAGAAAGAAGAAGAAGAAGAAAAACAAAAAGAAGAGAAGAAGAAGAAGAAGAGAAGAAGAAGAAGAAGAAGAAGAAAAGAAGAAGAAGAAGAAGAAGAAGAAGGAAAGAGAGAAGAGAAGAAGAAGAAGAAGAAGAAGAGAAAAGAAAGAAAGAAAGAAGAAGAAGAAAGAAGAAAGAAAGAAGAAAGAAGAAGAACGATAACTTACTAGGCTTTATAGGTGTATTTACCCTACGCCTCTGCATGTGCAGAATGCGACACAAGCTCAATTTATTTAGCGGAATTTATCAGGTTTGATTCAGAGTTTTCCCTTTCCCTAGACTTCTTGTCTAAATAAGTTTAAAGATCCCAATCTGCCCTACTATTTACACATATCCTAGGGGAGAATAGTTTGATGCCTACCTTTCTAAGGGTATTAGTGTTATGTGAAACGCAAACAGCCTCGTCCAGGATTTGAACCCGTGTCACCGTGTCCATTTCCTACAACGTTAATCATTAAATTAAATGTATGTTGAATTTAGTTAAATTATTCAATTATTATTAAATTATTGAAATAGATCACTAATTAGGATTGAGCTTATTCTAGTAGTGACCACCTCAAGCGGGTTTTTAACAGGTTTGAATTCAGAGTTTTCCTTCTCCTATACTGGTTGCCTAACCAAGGTTAAAGAGAGTAATCTACCCTAGTATCTACCCATAGCTGGAGGGAGATTAGTTCGATTCATACATTTCCCAAGGGTAATAACGCTATGAGAACTATAGCTTCGTCCAGGGTTTGAATTCGGGTCGACGAGTCCATTTCCTACGACTAACCAATTAACCACGTGACTCCAACTAATTAATATCAATTATATAATTTAATATCGTTAATATTAGAACCCAGTCTACTCTACTATCTACCCATAGCTGTAGGGAGAGTAGTTGGATTCACACATTTCCCAAGGGTATTAACGCCATGAGAACTATAGCTTCGTCCAGGATTTGAACTCTGGTGGACGAGTCCATTTCCTACGACTCTAACCAATTAACCACGTGCCTCCAACTAATTAATATTAATTATATAATTTAATATCGTTAATATTAGAGCTCAGTCTACCCTACTATCTACCCATAGCTGGAGGGAGAGTAGTTGGATTCATACCATCCAAGAGTATTAGCGCTTTGTGAACTGTAGCTTCGTCAAGGATTTGAACTCGGGTCGACGAGTCCATTTCCTACGACTCTAACCAATTAACCACGTGACTCCAACTAATTAATATTAATTATATAATTTAATATCGTTAATATTAGAACGCCAGTCTACTCTACTATCTACCCATAGCTGTAGGGAGAGTAAGTTCGATTCACACATTTCCCAAGGGTATTAACGCCATGAAGAACTATAGCTTCGTCCAGGATTTGAACTCTGGTCGACGAGTCCATTTCCTACGACTCTAACCAATTAACCACGTGACTCCAACTAATTAATATTAATAATATAATTTAATATCGTTAATATTAGAACCCAGTCTACCCTACTATCTACCCATAGCTGGAGGGAGAGTAGTTGGGTTCCTACCTTTCCCAAGAGTATTAGCGTTATATGAACTGTAGCTTCGTCCAGGATTTGAACTCGGGTCGACGAGTCCATTTCCTACGACTCTAACCATTGCACCACGCGCCTCTGCATTACACCACGAAGACTTCCCCGCGCCTGTCTTTATAACAACACGACAGGCGGCCAACATTTTATTCTAACAAGTGAGTGGCTATTGTTTGCGAACATTGAAAGTGTCTGATACTTTGCTAAGACTTTCATTTGCTGCATCTCAATATATAATTTCATTCTTGTCTCTTGTACTCTACGCCTGAATTAGTCTAATGAATATTAATATCGCTGATTTTAAAATTCGTTTTTCACTTTATTCACATTGTCGTTCGACGGAAATGCATATTACCATCTTCCGTTGATTCTGCTTACAAAGATTTTGTCTAGAAAATATAATTTAGTTTTAATTTGGATAGATAGATTGATAAGAATCAGGATAGATAGATAGATAGATAGATAGATAGATTTGAATCGGAATGGATAGATAGATAGATTTATGAGAATAAGTATAGATAGATAGATATATTTGAATAGGAATGGATACATATATGTAAAACGGTATGAGTATATAGACACGAATATGGTGAGATAGTTAGATAGATATGAATTTGAACGGATGGATATATTTGAAAAGGAATGGGTAGATATATATGAATAAGCATAGATAGATAGTTAGATAGATAGATATGAATAAGAATATATATATATATATATATATATATATATGAGGTAAAGGGGGTTGGAATGAATCCGACAGAATGAGGTAAAATAAGGAATGAAAGAACAAAACTCAGACAAAAATGTGTAGTATATTTCGCTGGAGGGTTGACCGCAGCTTCTTTTGCTTTATTGAATTGTATGACCCTAATAATTCAATAAAGCCGAAGAAGCTGAGGTCAAAACTCCTGCTAAATATACTACACGTTTTTGTCTGAGTTTTGTTCTTTTATTCCTTATTTTACCTCATATATATATATATATATATATATATATATATATAGGGTGATTGTAAAGTAATTTCCTATTTTGATATATAATTTATTTCTGAATCATTATCTTTACAAAAGATGAGAAGAACACACATAACGTGGAGTTTTATTCAAAATTCTATATAGACATCAGCATTCACCTCGAGCCTCTCAAACTGTTCGGGAATCCTGTCAACTGATCTTCTGAGGAACTCTTGTGGAATGACAGATATAAATTCCCGTATTCGTCCTTCAAGTCCTTCTAAAGTCGTTGGTTTCGAAGTGTAGATTTGCTCCTTCAAGCAAGCACAAAGAAACAAATTGCAGGGTGTTAAATCAGGGCTTCTGACCAGCCACTTATGCTGACCATTTTTACTCATCCATCTCCCAGGAAAATGGTGATACAGCATTTCATAAACAACCCTAAAAAAATGTGGAGTAGCACCATTTTGCGTAAAAATCATGTTTTCAATATTCTTCCAAGTATTGACAACTTGCCAAATTTTCATCCTGCAGGATGGTGAGATAGCTTTCGGTATAGGGTGTTACTTTTCAATCACCCTGTAGAATTTTGGTCACCCGTCTGATGAAATAGGAGACAGAATGTTGCAAAAAGATTTCTTCAGTGTGTACAGTCGGTGTTCTCTGCGATTAATGATATTTACCGTTTCGACATGGGTCACCCTATTCAACATTAAAGAACTCGTGACCATACACCTTCCTCTTCTCACCCTCCGATCAATCGGCTGGTGACGTCAAGCTCTAGTACCTATATGATTTTCCCAACCCTATTGCCTTTGTGGCAAGCCCCAATCCCTTCCAATATGGGTGCGAGAAGGCGGTGGCTGCGGGTCTACATGTCCTGGGAATGACGTTAAACTCTATCTGATGGTAAGGTTCCAGTTTTGGAGGTTTGGGGAATGTGGAGCACCCCTTCATCACCATTGCTCCCTGGTCCA
>CM042165.1:81633007-81654317 GCA_023376005.1 Doryteuthis pealeii
TGCCTATGCGATTTTTTAAACCAAGTTTGGTTACTCGTTGTTAGTATTCACTGTAATATTCAGAAGCAACAACAAACTAAAAAATAAAACTTACAAACCACTGATTTTTTACGTATAAATAAATGCCTTGACGATAGTTTGCTAAACAAACCAAAACGTCTGGACGTCGGCTCCAACATAATATATCATTCGTCTGAACACTTGTTGTTTTTTTGTTTTTTGTTTTTTTACTTTTTTATAAAATTACACACACATACACACATACATACACTCACATACATGAACACACACACACACACACACACACACTATATATATGGGGGTGGGGGTGTAGGGTGCAGAAGAAATATCCGAGACATTTTAATTGTCACAGCATGGTAAGATGATAGTTCAAAACTTTATCACACTCTGTATATACTTGGGTGAGTCAAGAACTTTGAGATAGATAGATGTATAGATACGATATAGATAGATAGATAGATAGATGTATAGATACGATATAGATATATAGAAGATAGATAGATGTAGAGATACGAATATAGATAGATAGATAGATAGATAGATGTATAGATACGAATATAGATAGATAGATAGATAGATAGATGTATAGATACGAATATAGATAGATAGATAGATAGATAGATGTAGATACGAATATAGATAGATAGATAGATAGATAGATGTAGATAGATACGAATATAGATATAGATAGATAGATAGATGATGTATAGATACGATATAGATAGATAGATAGATAGATAGATGTATAGACGATAGATAGATAGATAGATAGATAGATAGATAGATAGATGTATAGATATAGAATATAGATAGATAGATAGATAGATAGATAGATGTAGAGATACGAATATAGATAGATAGATAGATAGATAGATAGATAGATAGATAGATTAGATAGATAGATAGATAGATAGATGTAGATACGAATATAGATAGATAGAGATAGATAGATAGATTAGATAGATATAGATGAGATTAGATAGATGTAGAGATACGAATATAGATAGATAGAGATAGATAGATAGATAGATAGATTAGATACGATATATAGATAGATAGATAGATAGATAGATAGATAGATAGATAGATAGATAGATAGATAGATAGATAGACAGTGACATAGTGAGATATAGATAGATAGATAGATAGATGATAGATAGATAGATAGAGATAGATAGATAGATAGATAGATAGATAGATAGATAGATTGAACACAGTGACATATATAGAGGATAGATAGATAGATAGATAGATAGATGTGAACATGACATAAAATAGATAGATAGATAGATAGATAGATGGGAACACTGAGATAGATAGATAGATAGATAATTAGATAGATAGATGTGAACACAGTGACATAGATAAATGGCTGGAACACTGAGATAAATAGATATGATAGATAGATGTGAACACAGTGACATATATAGAGGGATAGAATAGATAGATAGATAGATAGATAGATAGATGGGAACACTGAGATAGATAGATAGATAGATAGATAGATAGATGTGAACACAGTGACATAGATAGATAGATAGATAGATAGATAGATAGGTGTGAACACAATGACATAAATAGATAGATGTGAACATAGTGATATAGATTGATAGATAGATAGATGGGAACACTGAGATAGATAGATAGATAGATAGATAGATAGATGTGAACACAGTGATATACATAGATAGATAGATGTGAACACAATGACATAAATAGATAGATGTGAACACAGTGACCTAGATAGATAAAGAGATAGATAGATAGATAGATAGATAGATGGGACACCGAGATAGATGGATAAATAGATAAATAGATAGATGTGACACAGTGACATAGATTGATATATATATATATATATATATATATATATATATATATTATATATATATATATAATATGTATAATATATACATACATATATATATATATATATATATATATAGATAGATATATAGATAGATAGATACATAGATACATAGATAGATAGATAGATAGAAGGGAACACAGTGACATAGATAGATAGATAGATAGATAGATAGATGTGAACACAGTGACTAAATAGTTAGATGTAAACACAGTGACATAGATAGATAGATAGATAGATAGATAGATGGGAACACTGAGATAGATGGGATAGATTGATAGGTAGATGTGAACACACAGTGACATAAATTGATAGATAGATAGATAGATGTGAACACAGTGACATAGATAGATAGATATATAGATAGATAGATGTGAACACAGTGACATAGATAGATAGATAGATAGATAGATAGATAGATAGATATGAACACAGTGACATAGATAGTTAGTTAGATAGATAGATAGATAGATAGATAGATAGATGTGAAAACAGTGAGATAGAGTGAGATTGATAGAAATACAGATAGATAATGTGATATAGAGGTGTATGAATGGTTGTGCTTGCATATCTATCAAGAGAGGAAGTGACTGCCGTTCAAAATTTCTACGCACGCCACAGTTCGAAAGGGGGGAACTTTTGCCATGACGAACACCTGCCGAAACGCAGGCGCGTGAGCCACGTATGTTTTGGTGGCGCTCGACCCGGGAGAAGCTTTGATGTGTCCATCTGAAGTGACTTCCTAAATTTCTGACATGGCACGACAGTCAACTTCGTTTCTGATCTCTTTCCTGTCTTCTGTCGTTACTTCAAAATGATTAAGGGAAAGACAACTACACATATCCAACGAACCAGCTCGATCTGCTCATCTATTGATTATATATATTATATATATATATATATATATATATATATAATATATATATGTGTGTGTGTGTGTGTGTGTGTGTGTGTGGGTGTGTGTGTGTCACTTTCTACAGATATCCATCTATATAGCTATCTGAGTATTTATATATATGCGTGTGTGTTGTGAAATTTCTACATTTACTACCTATACACACACACACACACACACATACACACATATATATATATATATATATATATATATATATATATATATATATATATATATATATATATATATGCGTGTGTGCGTGTTTGTTTCTTTTCGTTGAGTGAACATGTGACTTAAAACACGTACTGTTAAAAGTATTAAGTTCTTTAAAACTTTCACTGTGCACTTTTACATAAATATATAGATAGATAGATAGATATGAAACAAGTGAACTAGATAGATAGATAGATAGATAGGTAGATAGATAGATAGATAGATTTGATCAAAGGGAAGTATATAGATAAGTAGATCGAAAGATAGATTTGAAAAGACTGCTATATCGATAGATAGATAGATAAATATATAGATAGATAGAAAAATAGATAGATATATTGATAGATATGAACAAATTTAACTAGATAGATAGATAGATAGATAGATAGATATTAACAAAGTGAATTCGATAGATAGAAAGATAGATATGAATAAATCTGCTAGATACATCGATCGATAGATAAATAGATAAATAGATAGATAGATAGATATGAACAAAGTTCACCAGATAGATAGATAGATATATAGATATGAACAAATTGAACCCGATAGATTGATAGATATGAAAAGATCCACTAGATACATAGATCGGTAGATACATAGATAGATAGATAGATAGATAGATAGATAGATGTGATCAAAGGGAACTACATAGATAAACAGATCGAAAGATAGATATGAAAAGACTGCTATATCGATAAATAGATAGGTGGATATATACAAAGATAGAGAAATAGATAGATAAAAAATAGATAGATAGATAGATATGAACAAAGTTAACTAGATAGATAGATAGATAGATAGATAGATAGATATGAACAAAGTGAACTAGATAGATAGATAGATAGATAGATAGATAGATAGATATGAACAAAGTGAACTCGATAGATAGATAGATAGATAGATAGATAGATATGATCAAAGTGAACTAGATAGATAGATAGATAGATATGAACAAATATGCTAGATACATAGATCGATAGATAGATAGATAGATACATACATACATAGACAGATAGATAGATAGATAGATAGATAGATAGATGTGATCAAATGGAACTATATAGATAAGTAGATCGAAAGATAGATCTGAAAAGACTGTTATATCGATAGATAGATAGATAGATAGATAGATAGATAGGTGGATAGAAAGATAGATAGATAGATAGAAAAATAGATAGATAGATAGATAGATAGATAGATAGATAGATAGATAGATATGAACAAAGCTAACTAGATAGATAGAAAGATAGATAGTTAGATAAATAGATAAATATGAACAAAGTGAACTCGATAGATAGACAGAGAGAGATATATATAGATATGAACAAATCTGTTAGATACAGAGATCGATAGATAGATAGATAGATAGATAGATAGATAGATTTATCAACTAAGACAGACATGTACTGGATGAGACAGACATCAAATTGTATGAGGCATGTTATTTTAGTTGTTAATATTTGAATTCACAAGTAAACTTGATATGTTACATATGAATCCGAAATAGATATTTTCCTTCTCCTGGGTGAGTTAAATGCTGTGTTTCGCTACATGAAACCAACACTTGAATATCGGCCATGTTTGATTACATCACTGGCACCGAATTACAATGGCATCTTTCTTCTTCCACCTGTTTTTCATGTATTTGTTTATTTTAGACAGAGAATGGCGAGTGTCTTATTCTCTTCGAAGGAATTTGACATGGCGGTTTGATATTTCCTTAAATGGCTGAGATTCCGCGGGAAAAAAAAGAAAAATGGCCGCAAAGTGTGGCACAGGTGGGTGTCTTGAAAGAGATAGCCTGTTCACCAGTTTAAATCTATGCAAATATGTATTTACGCTTTGTCCTTTGTTTTTGTTTTCTTGTTGTTTTGTTGTTCCTTTCCAAAACACCAGCGATTAAATTCTTGCACATCGGCGCATGCGCAACTTGCATAGTTTCGCGTTCAAAGCCGATGTATTTTATATCAAAGAAACACGCAAAATGGAGGCGGTGGTGACGGCACCACAGAACAATGTCTTTAAGAAATATTGTTCGTATAACAGGATTCATTATTCCAGTTTCAACTACTGTAACTGTGTATCAAAATAATCCCAATATATATCAGGGTGTATCAAAAGTAGTATTTTTATTGACCAGCTCCATAGTTAAATAATAAGAATTATATATATATATATATATATATATTATAATGGAGATTGTGTGTTTTTCTGTCTGTAGCCGAAACTATATTACTAATCGAGTCACAATTAACATAGTTATTTTCATCACATTCTTCATGATTTTATTTATATTTAAACCTCAATTATTAATAAAATTGCTTCAACTTTTTATTAGTATTGTCCATATCTACATACTAATAACATGCAATTGTATTTATATATACAAAAAATAGCGGTTTACAGTGTGAATGGGAAGGCTAATTTGCATATTGATATTAAAAATGTGATTTTAATAAATATGTGCTTAGTATTATTGATTTCTGTTTGGTTTTATTTTAATGAATATAAGCAAAAATGTCTTCCATGAATCTTAAATGAAATCCATTAACAAGAAAAAATAAGTGTAATTTTATTCTTTATTTCCTAATTTAACTAAATAGTTAAATAAGTAAAATTCAGCAATGAAGAGGGGCAGTGATGGAAGAGTAAGTTTCATTTCTATTTTTCTATTATACCCCCACTCTGTTTAAAATCTTTTATCTGCATTCTTATTAGACTTTCTAATTTAATACGATATTCATTACATTAAAAACTTAAATACTGCACCCGGGGGGTGCATATATTTGCTAGTATATATATATATATAATATATATAATTAATATATATATATATATATATATATACAGTTTTGTTGAACTGTACAGACAATTCCTGGTCGGACAAGTTTTTGGTTGATCCGTTCCAATTTTCGGGCCATCTTTCTGGTGTCGGGGTATAACTGGTATAACAGTCCACCAAAGGTTTCAAAACGAGCGCTTTCGGCAATAAAGTTTGCCATCCTCAGGTAGGAAACGATGGTATGGTTTCGTGTCTCGAAATGGTTATTACCTCCTTCTTCTTTAATTCCTTGCTACTACTCGTTCTCGTTAAAAACGAGACACGAAACCATACCATCGTTTCCTACCTGAGGATGGCAAACTGTATTGCCGAAATCGCTCGTTTTGAAACCTTTGGTGGACTTATACCTGTTTACATCCGACACCAAAAAGATGTCCCGAAAATTGGAACGGATCAATGAAAAACTTGTCCGACAGGAATTGTCTGTACAGTTCAATAAAACTTGTATAAAAGAAAAAATGCTGCCAAAATACACTTATATATATATATATATATATATTGTTTCTGATTTTGGCACAAATACAGAATAGCGACCAATAGATATCATTAGAATCGTATTTTATGAATAAATAACATTAGATTACGGAACCTCCCGAAGGCGCACAATTTTATTTGTATTTCTAATATTAAAATAAACGAACGACGTAAATCGACCTCATATACTTACTCGAGTGTCTCAAAGTTTTCAGGTATTTCCGTGAAATGTATTAGGTAATCTAATGATATTATCTCTTGCGCACTATTCTGCATTAGTATCATGATTTTATTTGTATTGCTAATGTTAAAATAAATAAATTAACACGATTATGAAAAAAATAAATAAATAAACAACAATTGAGGAACGACGGAAATTAATTTTTTTAAAGTTGAGTTATCGTTAAATTTTTTCGTTTGATTTGTTATTTAATTGGAAAAAAAAATTTAATGCATGAAAACACATAATAATTACATATTTAGAAAGAGTATTTTCTTTTCTTTCTAACCAAATGAATATTTTTAAGATAGGAACATAAATATGCGATGAATAAGATTTGATTTTACATTAAAATTTAATATGAAAAAAATTATACTACGAATTCTAGGCTGACCGAAGCAAAATATTTTTTAACTCGCTGTAAAAAAAATTCAATGGATAAAACGTATACAAATTACATATTTAGAAAGATTATTTTCTTTTCTTTATGAGGCTCTCTTTCTTTCTTTCTATAATTATCTAAATGATATTCATTCATTTGAATTCTTTACTTTCCTCTTCTTTAGTTCTTTTCCTTCCTTTCTTCCATTCTTCACCCTTGCTTGCTTGCTTGCTTTCTTCTTCTTCTTCTTCTTCTTCTCTCTTCTCTTTTTCTTTCTTCTCCTTCTCCATTCTTTTTCTTCTTCTGCTTCCTCTTTTTTCTTGTTTTTCTCTTCTTCTTGCTTTCTTCCTTTCTCCTTTGTCTTCTCTCTTCTCTCTCCTTCTTCTTCTTCTCCTTTTTCTTCTTCTTTACTTTTCTTTGCTTCTTCTTCCTATTCCTTGCTCCTTTTCTTGCATATCCTTTATATTCTCTCTTGTTGTTGTGTTGTTGTTGTTGGTTGTTCTTCTCTTCTTCTTCTTTTCTTCTTTTCTTTTCTTTGTTCCGTCTCTTCTTCTTTTCCTTCTTCTTCTTCTAAGTGCTTCTCTATATTCTTCTTCTTTTCTTCTTCTTCTTCCTTCTTCTTCTTCTTTATTCTATCCTGTTTATGTTGTCTCCTTCTTATGCAACAGACTTTTTTTTTATATTCTTTTTTTGTTGTTGTTGTTGTTGTTGTTGTTGTTGTGTTTTTTCTTCATTCTTTTCTTCTTCTTTCTTCCTTTAAGACGATTGTTCATAAAATCTCATTTGTTTGACATGAGATCCCTCCAATTTATCAACGTAAATGCATAGCGACTATTACGTGTAATTTAGCGACTGTACACGATTTTACCCTGTAAACGAAAGGGTTTTATACAACCTGTTTGTTCATAGACCACTAGTGCTTCCTGTCCATTTTGAGGTCAGTCTGGTATCCAAGAGATGACACTAATTATTCTTCACTTCCGACTGGACCTGTCCGACATAGATGAATAGGAAACACAACCCAGCCAGAAGGTCGGATTTCTTTGTGCCGGAAAATCAAAAGAAACGTACGCCCGAGACTTACTCTCCCTCAAAAAGTACAAGACAACTTTATATAAACGTTTATATATATATATATTATATATATATATATATATATATATATTATATATATATATTTATATATGCGTGAGATATATCAACGTTTCTATATTGTTGCATGAGATTTGAATATGAAATGTTTGGTTTATGTGTTGGCATTGTTTAAATAAAAACAAACTTTTTACTTCAATAAAAATGTGCTCCGAAAGTAATGCCTCCTACTGATTTCTCTGTAATCATCATCATTACCATCACCGTGATGATGATGATGATGGACATCATCAAGTCATGCTGACAGTACGGATTTCCGTAACTCTCTCTCTCTCTCTCTCTCTCTCTCTCTCTCTCTATCTATCTATCTATCTATCTATCTCACACACACACACACACACACCATCATCATCATTCTATATCACCATCATCGTCATCTTAAGTTGCTGACAGCACGTGATTTCCATAACTCTCTCTCTCCCCGTCTCTTTCTTCTCTATCTCCCCCCCCTCTCTCTCTCTCGCTCTCTCTCTCTTCTCCTCTCTCCTCTCTCTCTCTCCTCTCTCCCCTCTTTGTGTGTATCTTCTATTCTGTTGTATTGTTTCTGTTAGAGTTTGCTCAGACAATAAGTCTATTTGTTATAACTTTTGAGATTTGTTCCTCCCCCTCTTTCTCTCTCTCTTCCTCCTCTCTCTCTCTCTCTCTCTCTCTCTCTCTCCTCTCTCTCCTCTCTCTGTGTATGTGTGTTGTGTGTGTGTGTGTATTCTTCTATTTGTTTTGTAATTGTTCTGTTAGAGTTGGCTCAGACAATAAGTCTATTTGTATAACTTTTCGAGATTTGTTCCCTCTGCTCTCTCCTCCGCCTCTCTAATCCTCTCCTCTCTTCTCTCTCCTCTCTCAGGTCAAAAATTAAAATCCTGATTATCTAGTTTGCTATCCACCGAAATCTTTTTCTTATTAGTGTCGTTACCTCTAGCTAAATAATGTACCATCCCGTTTTTATTATTAAAGAAAGAAAGAAAGAAAGAAGAAGGAAAAGGACATGCGATAGAGAAAAATATGATAAGAGAAAGAAAGAAAGAAAGTAGGGTGTATTTCGAGAGGGGTGAACACGTGGTAGCGATAACGCTATATGTTTTCATAGAATAATAATTATATTAAAAAAGAAGGAACATTTTTTTTAAAGTGAAAGAGAGGTTTAAATCAAGCTTATATACTTTTTACATATTGAACTATTTCATAGCTCTTATGTAACGTTGTAATACTTAAACTGTCATACTGTAGTATATCACAGGTCCTTTTATTAATTATTAATAATAGATTGTTTTGCTTTCTTTGCTGATAAAACTTCGTATTTCAGCTTTTTCTGTGATATTGTTCTATATTTCAGTTTCTTTCGTGGTTTGCGGCAAATCAAGTTGTTCAGCCATCTTGGATCTTCCTTGTTTTGTCTTTATCGCTTCATCTCTATAACTTAGGCTTAGAACTTTTTGAACAACCCCCCAATATATATATATATATATATATATATATATATATATTATATTATATATATACTAATTCGCTTCGATCTCTAACCTAAAATAAGCAAATGCTTTTTCCCTTTCCCATGTCAGCATCATGAACACATGTTTCATTTATTTTGTTAAAGCTTCAATCTTCAGATAACACATTCGATATATATATATATATATAATATATATATATATTATATATAATAATATTTTTGTGTGTGTGTCTTCCTTAGTTTTCTTATCTTTGCTGATTATGGTGTCATTACCAATGAAAGCAACAAACCACACACACACACACATATATATATATATATATATATATATATTATATATATAATATATATATATATATATATATATTAAATATAATATTTAAGTCACCAATACAAAGTTGTCTTAACCAATGGTTTCAGATGTTTATTCCGTCATCAAAGACGTTGACTTGAAAAAAGTCAACGTCTCTGATGACGGATAAACATCCGAAACCATTGGTAAACGAGCTTTGTATGGTGACTAAATAAATAAATAAATAAATAAATACAGCTCTTAAAGAAAAAATTGAGCACTTTATAATTATTTCTCCAATATTAATAACAAAAAAATAATTATTATATATAAAGAATTTTGAAAAAACAAGTGTTCCGAAAATGTGAGAATTTAATTATCTATGTGTTTAACATTTCGGTTACATTGAACCTTCATCAGGATGTCTCTTGGGGTGAAGAAATGAATGTATGTTTTTATATGTGACAGGAGATGAAAAATCTTTTTAGTTATGTAACTGTATATTTGATCAGCGTTTTATTTTTGAAAGGCAAGTCGCGAATCCACACATGCAAGATGTCATAGAAAATTAAATTCATCTATTTTTGGAAACACTTGTTTTTTCAAATTTCTTTATATTGTCGGATTTATTTTCCATATTCTCCCATATATATATACTATTATATATATATATATATATATATATTATATGATATATATATATATATATATAATATATATATATATAATAGGATAATCTACTGAGTCAGACGAACTACTATAGTTTCGCATAAAGCTCTTCAGGTAAAATCAGATTTTAGCCCTGAAGAGCTTTATGCGAAACTAATAGTAGGTTCGTCTGACTCAGTAGAATTCTTTATTACTTGGTCTCCCTATAGGTTCGAGCACTTTTTACAAATTAGCTTCTCCTAGCGGTTATATATATATATATAATCTTAATCACATTTATACATATAAATTGTTTTCTTTTGGCCAAATACTAAGACCAATAGATTATTTTTTTTTGTTGGTACGATTATCTTCGTCTTTTCTTTTTTTCAAAAATTTGTTTCTTCTGGTTGATGTTTGGTAGTAATTTTTTACAATCAAACTCTCTGCCGGGTTTTTTCTCTCCGCAAGGATTTACCAACAAGCTTGGTATATTATATATATTATATTATATAATATATATATATCTATATATATATATACATATATTATATATATAATCTGCGTCATTATTTCGTTTGCTAAATTACCAAAGAAAATTAATATATATAATGTATGGTGTGTACGTGTGTGTGTGTGCATGTGTGTTCCTTAGCTTTCTTATCTTTAAGCATGATTAATATATAATATTATAATATAAATATATATATATATATATATATATATGTGTGTGTGTGTGTGTGTGTGTGGTGTGTGTATATATATATAATTATGTTTAAATATAAGAAAAGTAGGTTACGTACACACATAACACACACACACCATCACACACACACACACATATATATATATATATATATATATATATATATATATATATATATATATGCTTTCTTTGGTAATGACTTTCTAATTTTACAGCTCTTTCCTGCTGATATTATCTCTAAATATTTAACTTTTCTTTCGGGATGTGGGTCATTCAAACAATGTCAGCCATGTTGCCTCTTCCTTTTAGACTCTCAGAAAATTTTCTAATATTCAGTTTTTTTTATATCTCTTCATCTTCATAACTTATCCTTCAATTATTCATTTTTCACAATTTTACTCTTCATTTTTTTTCTCCACACCGACGATATTATGATTGATTTCATTTCGCTTTTTTTGGATACTGATTCATTTTTTCAAACATTTATTTGTATTTATATTTAATGATAACAATTATATTTGTCTTATATTTATATGTTTTATGGGAATAGGCTGATATGAATAATTTTGATATTTGATACTTCTGCAATTTCGTTTCTCTATATCTGATCGCATTTCTGTTCAGTAAAGTGGTATTTAGGCTGTTTGTAACACCCTTGAGTAAGTGGTATAGATTTGAACTCCGAAACCACTTTTAAATTCCTGGGAAATCGACTTATTTTAAGGTAAATTTAAAAAGCAAACACCTGAACAGAGCCCGAGGTTACTGTGGCCGGAACGTTGTAAAGTGAGGACAACAGTCCGAATCATCAAAATTATTTATCTTTTTCTATTTGTTTATTTTATTTTATTTTTTTTGCCTCATTTAGCAATATTCCCTTTTTTAAGATAAGGGATATAAAAGTGACATCCCAGTAACAAGACCCGGAATTGTTATGTGTAACTGGTGCCATTATTCTATTAATTTACTCAAAAGGCAGAGAAATATACCAGGTTTGTCAAAAAGTATCGATATTTTGTACATTTTACACACCTTGTATTCTGAAAGAAAAATAACTTTCCTTTTATTTATTTTTTTCACAGTGCAAAGTGTGTCAAAAAAAAACCCAAGTTTAAAGCTGTATTTACCAAGATAGAAATGAAGAATGAATGGAACTTTTCTTTTTTCAGAATATAAGCTGCTCAGCCACCAGGGTCCCGTCCTTAGACATCATGGTTCGCCACCAACGGTGACCCCCATTGGGGAGGGGTTCTTACGCTTCTATAGAGGTACAGCTGGTGTATTCTAAATCCCCAGTCGAAATGACTCTGTTTGACCGAAGAAAATGTCAGCGTAGTGCAAACTTTAAAGAAAAGATCCCTCTGTAATGTCTTTTCTACATTTGGAACATAATGTGCACAAAATTTTCCCATTCATTCTGGAGAAAATATTGTTCCCGTAGTGTATCTTTCATTGGCTGGATTTGTGTGTGAATAAGCTGGTCGAGGTGTTCTTTATTTCGTGGGTTGGAAGTACGGCCAGATAATGCTTCGTTTCTTGCCAGTTTTCTTGCAAAATAAAAAAGCCCTGTGTAATGTTTTTGTTTTTTTTCCTCATTAGGAACATAATTTCTTACAAAGATTCTCCATTGTTCAACTTGGGAGAAATCCGATAATACACAACAAAACCAACTTTCCCTTTATCTCGTTTCATCCAAACAATAAGCAACAACAGAATTCTATGCATTTTGTCTCTTTTTTACTCTCCTCTTCTGTTTTTAAATTTGTTGGATTATTTACTAAACCTAGCTTAGATACGGCACAAGGCCAGGAGTAAGAGGCACCCAGTGAGAATCGAACTCATTAACAACGGTTTGCTAATCTAGCTTGATAATCATTACAACACATGAGGTGCCCTTATTTGTGGTATATAAGCCGCGCTGCAATAGACCAATTAAATCTATAGACTAAGCGAGGTCACGTGGTTTAAACCTCAGCCAATCAACAGCCCGAATACGTGGCTGGTTAACAACTTAATCGCTGATACTGAGAGACCTCCATTTTCAATCATTGACGAAGGAACTGCAAGACTGGGGAGTACCAAGGAACAACCAAGGATTATTTACTAAGGATCGCGCTCTGCTTACCAACAGGATCTCCGCTGGACAGCGCTATTGCTTGAAGCCTAAAGGATGGCCACAAAAATTCTAACAATATCTATTTTTATCTATTCATTTACTTACTTAATAAATGTTAAACTCACTACTACACAACACTTGAGTTAAGTGCACGCTAAAACTTCTCATTAGTGAGCTGTTTTTAAAGTTTCGTTTCTCTTTGGTTGGTTATTTGGTTGTTTGAGTTTTACGGCAAGTCAACACATTGAGTCATTTTACGCCGAAGACGTGATTCTACCAAAGACAACGTAACACTTGAGAAGAATTTTGACAAACTAAGTCCGTCATGTTTTCCACCTCGCCACGGACCAACCGTCTCTTTTTATACTCGGTCTGGCCGAGACACATCACAACTCTCGTCTCGCCAGCCACGAGACTTGCCACTACAAATCGCGGCCTCAAAAACACTCACGATTTCACCTCCTTCACAACTAGTCGGACTCGTCTGCCACTCGCTGTCTCTTCGACCGACGGACCGTTGTTGGCTCATCACAGGTTTGTGAGTTTTGCCGTTCGATCTCGCTACAGTTTTATTCATTCTTGATGGGTACTCCATTTTTTTTTTACTCAATATTTTTACAGACATTTTTGCGAACTCATTTTTTTTTCAATTTAACCCATAGATCGAACCCTAACAGGTACTACCACTCCGAGTCAGAGAAGACCGGGGAGCAAAGATAATGAATGGGTACTCAACATTCCCCAGAACTGGAACCTCACCATCAGATAGAGGTTAACGTAATTCCCAGAACATTAAGACCCTCAGCCACCACCTTCTAGCACATATATGATAAAAAGGGTTGAGGCTTGCCATAAGAGCAATAAGGCTGATTTTTTTCAGGTCACTTAGACCCACCCCTTATTTTTCGGGGCGCAAAATATCGGTGGGGTTATAGAAAATTGAAACTAATTACAGTATTAATAAAAAGACAAAAGATCGAAGGTGTGAATAGAAGGAAAAAACATTTTTCAAGCGAGTTATCCTAGTAGAAAATAAGTACCGAAAATCTGAAAATTAAATGTAAAATAAAAACCAAACAAATAATTTTTGAGAATCTCTTTTTCACTCTTTTCGTTAATTATTTAATTGGCTATTATCTTATAAAAGAAAAAATATATACATCAATATTTCTTCTGTTTAAGGCCTAAATTTTCAATTGAGTTTTTCTACAAAATTATTAGGCGACAATAATAAACTAAAGTAGCTATTAGATAAATATTTGATTTTAGAATCTAAAAATATGAAATTTGAAACTTAAAATTAGACGCTTCATATATTAAATGAATTTTCGCTTTTAATGTACCATAGCAGAAATACCTAATTAAATCAGAAAGTTTTGAAATAAAATAACTAATGCATTATAAAATTAATTTATTGATGAATCAACACTGAAAATTTCATTAAAATCGGATAATTCCCTGATGTTTGGTTTTTTTTTTTTTCAATCGGTGGGGGGTAAATTTATTTTGTAAAATACGTATTTTACGTCATCTTTGGTAGGTTTTTACGGCTATGTTTACGATATATTTGAACAAAATTGACCAAAAAATAGTTTAAAAATGTATTAAAATAAATTACATGTGTAATATTATTTTCTTTTGTTTTTACTAATGCTCATTATGTTACTACTTTTCGACAAAAAATTTGACCTTGAATAATCCATTCAATTAATTTTAATTTTGTTTTTTTATAATAAAAATGAGCCAACAAATTCAGTACCTACTGTACGAGGAAACGATACTCTACCAATTATCTTTCTTTTGCAAAGTTAACACCTCAGAGTAAGAAACAACCCTGTTGGCTGGGGCTTTAGAATATATTGACTGCATCTCAGCAGAGGGGTAAGACCCCCATGCCCAATAGGGCCATAAACAACTTTCTCGTCTCCTATTTCTTCTGACTAACAGTTCCTTTTTCTTTCTTTCTTTTTTTTTTTTTTTGCTCCAACATCTTTAGACCAAGCGTCAATTTTTAAGAAAATAAAGATGAACGTTTGTTTTGTGAATACTTTAATTTCTAAATTGCGTTCAAATCGTACAAGTGGTTCTTTGTTCGTGAAATAGAAAGTAATTCATAGGTTTAATTAAATGCGAAAAGCAAATCGTATCTTAATACGGCCTTATCATTTCGCCAATTTTTGTATGGGCTTCATGAAAAGAAAAACAGCGATTCTCACTCGTAAATATTCATCAAGATTATTTCACGCACAAAATGTTTCTCTTTAAAAATATTTTTCGTTTGACGATAACGCACAAAAAACAGACAATGTTTCTAAGAGTTTTTTTTTTAATTTTCTTTACATCTAGTAAGATTTCTGAAGTTTGCTTCACTTTACAATGGAAAGGCAAAAATTATCCGCACTTTTTTTTTCAATGTATTTACACAATATCGGGGTATAAACAAGTTTGTCATTGTTCTATATAGTCTCCTTTTTCAATGAAGTTGGTCCAGAAGGATCATATGCTCCCTCCAAAAAGGTTTTCGGTTGGTCATGCAAACACCGTTTCTATCATCTATCTAATCTATCTCTATATTCTATCTGTCTATCTATCTATACTATGCACACACACACACACACACACACACACACATATATATATATATATATATATATTGTGTGGTTGTGTGTGTGTGTGTGTGTTGTGTGTGTGTGTGTGTGTGTGTGTGTTTGTGTGTGGGAACGTGGTGGCTAGTGGTTAGAGTCGTGGAAAATGGACTCCGTCGATTCGAGGTCAATTCTAGACGAAGCTGTTGACATTTCCACATAGCGCTAATCCCTTGGGAAAGGTATGAATCCAATATATTCTCCCTCCAGCTATGGGTTAATAGTAGGGCAGACTGGCTCTTCATCTTGGGTAGGTAACCAGTCTAGGAGAGGGATACTGGAATTCAAAATTCCTGAGGTCGGTCGTTGATTGGGTTGTGGCAAGCCTTGATGCACCAATTTTTTCCTATCGACTGTGCCAAAAAGGTGTATGGTCCAACACAAGCCTTCACCACTATAAACATATCCCTGTGTAGGTGTTCATTGTGTTGTGTGAACCCTCAATGCGTCCATAATATATATATTAATATATATATATATTATATATATATATATATATATATATTATATTGCAAAGATCAGATGAAAATCTTCCTTACGACGTTAGTAGTTTTTTTTAAATGTCGTAGTTTGCAGAGCTCAATCTGTTCTCTTATTGTCTGAGTCACAGAGCAAAATTATATCAGGAAAAAAAAACATAAAATTTAGATTTTTAGCATTATAGACTATTTCAGGTAAACCAGAGAAATTGTCTAGCAAAATGAGGATTCCTTTATTATTCTTAAGTTTGTTGAAACCAGATTTTTAAATGCCCTGTGTTCCTCTGTATAGACCATTCCTGAAGGTAATATAACTGTCGATCATGAATTAACATCTTGTTCAGCAGATCGTCTGTTGTTGGTCATTTTTTAAGAGTCACTTTTAAATCAATCTATTCCAAATTCTAGCTAGGGACCAACTTTATTTTCCTTGGATCTTATTTATCTATATACTCACTTTATTTTTTTTATTTTATTCTATTTTATTTCATTTATTTCATTTTTCCCCCATTTATAATTTACTCAATTAAGGCCCGGGTAAACTCAGTCGGCAGAGCGTTCGGCTAGAAACCACAAGGTTACTAGTTCGATACCAGACCTCGCCAACTCAGCGTATGAGTAGCACAGGGATCTATGCGGTAAAGTAAGGAGTTGATGGTAAGTGTGGCATTCCACCTCAGATGCAAAACAATCTCCTTGGTCTAGCGCTAGTGAAAAGGGTATAAACTCCCTCGATGATTGGCCGATAGCAACCGATGACTTTACTTACATAATTTCATATCATTTTTACCCAATTTCATATATATATATATATAATCCGGTGATGGACTGGGTACTTTTGCTAGTATATATATATATGCGTATGAGAAAGGCATGGTCTGATAAGATAAAGAAAATATTATTCCAAGCCGTAGCCGTGTCAGTGCTACTATATAGCTGCACCACGAAACGATTAGTTAAAAAGGCTAGATGGGAACTGTACAAACATGCTACGTGCTGTCTTGTTTAATGTTTTGTTTAATCTAGAACAAATATGTAGTAGCAGGACCTGTGGATATACCACAGTACGATAATTCAATTATTACAAATTTGGTATATTCACTTAAGAACTATTACAAAATAGTTCAATGTGTAAAAAGTATAATAATCTTGATTTCCTTCTTTTCTTATTTTCATTGTGTTCGATTGAAACAGATTAGCGTAATCGCTTCCGCGCGCCCACCCATCTCACTATCTTCCCCTACTTTCTTTCTTTCTTTCTTTCTTTCATGTATGTCATTTTTCTTTCTTTTCTTTCTTTCATATATGTCATTTTTCTTTCCTATATTTATTGATAAAAAACGGAATGGTCCATTATTTAGCTGAGGTGACGAAACTCATAAGAAATAAGAATTCGTCGGATAAGCAGCACCAGATAATAAGGATTTACAATGTTTCATTTCATCTTGGAAGATCTGAACGGTTTTATTTTTAAACCAGAGGATGTTACAAGATGGTAACGGTCGTACAATTACGGAATACGAGTATTAATACATAGATTATATTGTGAAGAGAAAAATGGAAGTGAATCCGACGGTATGTAATATAGTGAAAAATTTGAAAAAACACAGGTTCAAATAAAATGAGTGATATTTATTCAGGCCAGTGTTTCAATCTGTTTTGTAGATCTTCTTCAGGGCTTTTGTTGATATAAGGAAAATTAAAAGTTTTATCACAGAATAATAAGGTGACTTTGATCGGTTTGTTTACAATGTTTTGAATGGAAAGTCAGCGTTTCTGGAAATAGATTCGAAAATTTACGAGACGCTCAGGATAAACGGTTTTGAAGTTGAATATTTTTTACGTTGTGTGTAGATGTTCCGCAGTTGTTGTTTTTTTTTTTTTGGGGGGGGGTTCAGCCTTAGGGCAAGGTCCAAGTATTTATCTTTCTTTTCGTTTACCTTCATCTTCATGTCTGTGATCTGCCGGGGCAGCAAAATCCACAAGATGAAAAATTTTTCTCCTTTCTTGTTAATTAATACTATTCTAATACTACTAATTATATTTCCAACCCTTTCCTGTTGTTGATGATGGTGGTGGTGATAGACTTCTTCTTCTTCTTCTTCTTCTTCTTCTTCTTCTTCTTCTTCTTCTTCTTCTTCTTCTTCTTAATTTATTTATTTTCGCCTATTTCTTTAGCTTCCGTCTTCCAGTATTTTTTATTCCTTTTTGCAATTTTTATTTGAATCTTTTTCAATATTTCCTCCCATTGCAAAGCCCTAAAAACATTCTTCATTCAAAAAGCCATTATTGAGATGCTGATAGAAAAAAATCACCTTTGACATAGAAGACGATGAAACAAAAAAGACACATCTACAGATACACAGAGTGGGAGAGAGAGAGGGGAAGTGAAAGAGAGAGAGAGACACACACACACAAAACTTAAAACGAAAAGAGAGAGCAACACGTGCACGTGCACACAAAACTTAACACGAAAACAAAATATGGATACACACACACACATATATATATTATATATATATATATATATATATATAGACATATAATATATTATATATGTATATTATATAATATATATATATATATATATATATATATATATTATATATATATATAACGAGGAGAGGGAGATGAGGAAAAGAGAAAGAGAGAGACCCACAAAAAAAAAACCTTTTAAAAACCAAAAATATGGATAACATTTTATAATAATATTATATAAACACAAAAAAAAAAAAAACATAATAAACAAAATCACACAAAAACGAAGAAGAATAAAAAGATAAAGAGGGATAAAGAAAGACAAGATAAGAAAAAGAGAAATGAAAGAAAGAAAAAAAAAAATTGAACAGGATATAAACCAAAGGGAAAAGAACGAAAAGAAGAAAATAGAAAGGAAAAAGAAAAGAGAAAAATATGAAGAGGAATAAACAAAGGGAAAAAAAAAAGAGAAATATACGAAAAAAGACAAGGAAAGAAAGAAAAAGAAAGAGAAAGAAAGAAAAGAAAAATAGAAAAAGTAGGGAATAAAACCAAAGGGAAAGAACAAAAGGAAAGATATGAAAAATGAAAGAAAGGAAAAATGAAGAGGAGGATATAATAAGAATTAAACCCAAAGAGGGAGGATATAAAAAGAGTAAGACCGAAAGAAAAAGAAAGCAAAGCGAAAAGAAAGAGAAAAGAAAACAAAAAATAGAATGAAAAAGGAGGGATATGTATAAATATAGGTAATAAAACAAACAAAAGGGGGAAAGATTTAAGATAATAGAACGCAGATTTATTGATATAAAAGTAATGAGATTGATCAAGAGAGAGAGAAAGAGAAGAGAGAAGAAACAGAAAAAGAGGAAAAGGACTCTGTAAAAATTGGTATTTAGACATCGGCAATGTATATATCAATTTATCTACATAAGTGGCGTGAAACCAGAAGGGGAAAGAACAGAAACGTAATGAACCAAAGAAAGAGGAACCCGAACACAGAAAAAGAAAAGGAAAATGAAGTAAAGAGAAATAAACCCTAATGGATAAGAACGACAAAGAAAAGATAAGGGACGAAGAAAAAGGGAGCATCTTATATGATAATGAATTTTAATAGGAATAAACAAAGGGGGTCCGGGAAAGAATACGAAAGAAAGAACAAAGAAAAAAGAAGACAAGAAAGGGAAGAAAGAAGGAGATAGCAAAGATCCCCAGAGTTTTTCCTTATTTTTTTTTTTCATTACCCGAGAGAAAGAGAACCCCAAGAAATTTAGACACAATATTATTTAAATATCAAATTAAAGAAATAAAGGGGAAAAAAAATACAATAAAAGGAGGAAAAGAAATATAAAAACAAAAAAGAAGCGAAGGGTATTTTTTTCCCCCCACGTTTATATAAGTATCTTTTTTTTCATGCATATCTCCCAATGTAGTAGATAATATATTAGAAGAGTGTATAGAAACATAAACGACAACCGAAATAAAATGATATCCCTAGAAAATAATGAAGAATAAAAACCAATAGAGAGGTATTCTTGATAAAGAGCGGGAGGAAAGGAACTTATTCGATTTTTTATGAAAAGAAAAAGAAAAGGGACCTTTCAAAAAGAATCAAAATTTTTTCTTAGCCCAAAATTTCCCCAGAAAAATGAATTTATTTGAAATTTTTTCTAGTTTTTACTTGTCTTCCCTTCCCTTTTCTTTTTCCTTTCTTTTACTTCTTTATTGTTATCCTAATATTTTATAAAAATAAATTATAGTATTAAAAAACCTTAATATAATTTCTATTAAAAACATTAAATAACTTTAATTAATTAATAAGGTTTGTAATATATTATAATTATAATTATATATATGCATTTCATTTTGGTATTAACAATCAATTTATATTAAAATAGTAATTACTAATGAATTAATTTTAAAGAAAGAAGAGGAAATTTGGGGTATTTACCGATTTTTCGGAACGGGAGGAAATAAAAACTTATTCCAAGAGAAAAAAAAGAATCGAGAGGAGGAAAGGGCACTTATTATTTATATTGAGTTTTTTTAAAAATAAAATCTTGGGGGGGAGGACAATTTTATATTTTAAAAAACCAACACCCAAAATAAAAGTTGTAGAAATTCAAATGACTAAAAACTTTAAGAAAAACCACGTTTATCCAAAAAATTTTATCTGAGAGGTATATATTGTAGAATTTATTTAAACTTAGAGAATGATAAAGGATTATACAAAATTAAATTAAAAAAAGAGATATTAAAAAAAAAAACAACCAAAAAAAGAAAGCAAAAATTCCCAAAAAAGGAAAAGAAAAAAACGAATATTTTTTTCGGGAAAGGTCTATTTAAAAAAAAAAATTAGGGGGCTTTGGGCCTACTTTTTGGCTAATTTTAATTTTTTTTCCAAAAAGCTAAACCAATCTAGAAGCAATG
>CM042165.1:81654417-81659417 GCA_023376005.1 Doryteuthis pealeii
AGAAGAGAGTTACAGACAGATGCAAAATGCATAAAGTCCATGAAACAAAATTGTTTACTTCAATAAATACGTTTCTTTTTCTTTTTCTCCGTTAAAACATAAGTTCCTTTTTTTTATTATTTTTTTTCTTTCCTCATTTTTATTAAATATAAATTCCTCCTTTTTCTTTTTACTTTAAATCCGTTTCCAAAAACAATCACTTCTTTCGTTTCTTTCCTTTCAAATCAATTCGGGTTTTCTTCAAATAATAATCTATTTTCCAGTTTCTTTAACTTTTTTACCTTTTTGTTGATAAATAAATAATAAATCACTTACTGGCAATAATTCTTGTTCTTTTCAATCCAAATTTCCCACTCTTAATTATTCATCTTTTTCCTTCTAATCTCCTGATTTAACCGTCAACTTTCAAAAACCATTCTCAACTCTGATCTACTTCTGTCGTCTGTCTTGATACCGACTCAACTCCATTCTCTAAACGTCTATCCCTTCTCGTGTCCCGTTCTTCTCTGCCCTACCGTCTGTCTCAGTCAATTTTTTCCTGGTCATTTTTTAAATCAAAACAAAACCTAAGGGAAATAACCCCCTTTTTTATGGCCAATGGCAGCAACTCTTACCTTTCCATTTATTTTTAAAAACTTTTATACTTTTTTTCCTTTTCTCTTCCCAATAAATAGTTAACCGTTGTTCTATATTATTCAGGATATTCTTAGATTTCTCTGAATATCATGACATTGAAGATTTCTGCAGATTGAAATTTCCAAATTTCAGGTGTGTTAAAAAGTACAAAAAATCTTGACACTTTTTTGACACACCTTGCATATATATATATATATATATATATATATATATATGTGTGTGTGTGTGTGTGTGTGTGTGTGTGTGTGTGTGTGTGTGTGTGGATAGATAGATAGATTATTAGATAAGACTTTATTGAAAATGTTATATAGGTACTTATTTCTGGGTGTTATGACAGAAATATATTCTATAACTGTTATAGACTTTTTTTTAATATATATATATATATATATATATATATATATATATATATATATATATTAAAGATGTGTCATAAAAGTATCGAGATTGAAGCTGTATTTACTTATATATTATAGACTTTTCCTAAAATGTAATAGCTGATGTCAGTCGCTTTCATTTCTAACTATCAAACGAAATACAGCTGCCATCAACTATGGTTTTGGGATTGAGATATTATTGTCTAAATTCTGCTCAACACCCTACTTTTAGCGTTAACATATTCGAAAGTCATTCTTGAATAGTGATTTAACACCACAGTAACCAATAAAATAATGATACACCCTATGTGAACTTTTGATTGGCTATCTCCTTTTAGTTCTACATTTTGCCTCCAGGATTAATGATATATATATATATATATATATATATATATATATATATGTTTGAAATACGCTAGACTTAGCGCAAGGTGGTGTCGTCAGTTATGTTATAGGCTAGCTTCATTTTCGGGTCTTTCAACATAATACCCCCTCAGCCAGCCAGACCCCGTTGGAGCCGATCAAACTCCAACCCGCCACCCTTGTGAAAAAAAAATTAGACTACGACAACGCGATCCTACTCTTTATTGAATGGCCACTTCTTCAGCCAATCAAGGATCAGAGTAGTTGATATAAACAGGATCGCGCGATTCAGACATTTTCTTTTAATAAATGCATTGGCATGGCTAGGATGTTATAAAAGAAAAACATGGATATATGAGACTGAAAGGAATATATATATATATATATATATATATATATATATATATATATATTAACGTCATACCTAGGACACTAAGACCCTCAGATCCATCATTCTAGCATATATATGATGAAAAGGTTAAGATTTGCCATAAGGGCGATAGGGTTGCTCGGGCTTGACGGTACCAGCTGATTGATCGGAGGGGGCCTCTCCGACGCCCCGTAAAGCCTAAGTAATTTGAGTGTTGCATGTCATAGACTGCTCAGCCACCAGGATTCCGTCCTCAAGCATCACGGATTGCTACCCACGGCCAACAGGTAGCCTTATTGCGGGGATTTGAACTCTGTTAGTTGAGTCCTACTGCAATAACAGTTACACCGTGTGTGCTTCTTTGATATTTATACAATACCAGCAGCGACTACCCGGCGACGCTTGGGTAGAGGTGGATTTTTCTAAAGTTAGTCCCGCAGTTCCATTATTACTGAATCTTGATTCAAACCCCTATATTAAAAAAATAGACCTTGCATTGATCCAGCTACTCTGAAAAGAAATGTTAATGTCTACTATCTAAAATATTAAATGAAAAAAAAAATCCATGCTGTTATCATTTAAATTTTATTTTTTAATTATCTTCACGAGTATAAATCAAATCTCTATTATTTTTACTCAAAAACCAATACCTGGGGATATTTAATGTATATATATATTTACTTTGTCGTTAATTGTTTCATTTTCGAAGTTTCCTCCGGTCATACATATACACACAACTGCCCTTTATATGCCTAGATTATTAACTTGTGGTTTCACATTCTATTTTTTATTTCACACCTGTTTTATCTATATTTTTTAGCAGTTTATCCTATTCTAGTTTGATTCTATACATTATTTTAAGATTAGAAATGCTTTAATAATTTAAAACATTTTTAGCAAAAAAAAATATTATTAAAACATAGATAAAAAAGTGAGTTTTCTATTCTCCCATCTGTTTTTCTCACCAACAAAATCAGGCAGAACTTGTTTGTTTTTCTTAACAGCTCTTCCAAAATTATCATATTGGCTTTTATGTGTAGGTAAGTCTCTATCCATTGGTCACACAAGAAATTTACATAAGTTGTGCAGCTCTTCTTCTCAGTGCCTCGCATCAGATTGAACCTACTACTGTCATTTGATCCTACACCACAAACTAAAGTATACAATAGTGGTATTAATGTGTTGTGTAGTGCATGATTGTTATTCAAGGTAGAAAAATAAGAGGTGTATTCGCAGAATTGCGTCCCGGGCTCCTGCCTTAAAAAAATGCTAGGCGGTGATAGCTGAAAAAACAACCCGCTCTACGAAACAATTGATTGTCGAAAAACAATACCGAAAAAAAAATTGAAATCGACAAATTATTTTTTAGAGGTTTGACGCATTAAAAGTAAGAAATGTAAATATTTATCGATTACTTGTCGAAAAAAACTTAAAATATCGCATTAACTTTTCGGAAAAAAAGTGCTGATTGTTGTTTTCTTTTTTTTTCCGCTTCAGCTAGGTACTTCATTCGTTTTTTTTTCAGCTATCACCGCCTAGTGTTTTTAAGGCAGTAGGCCGGGACGCAATTCCCGAATAGCACCAAATAAGAGGAACATGGCTGACGGTTGAAATTATACAGTGTAATTTTGGTTGTTTGTTGCATGCATATTGAATTGTGTTGTTGGTGTATTGTATTTGTCCATCAGTGTAATTCTTACATTTTATGTTATTTTGTTTTACTCTACAGTCACAGCCAACAGGACAAGCTTAAGACTCAATCACAAGGACAATACGGTCTGGACAATCATATGAGGCTTGAGCTTCACATGACCACCGATTGATCAGAGGGGGCTTCTCCGACCGACCGTCTAAGCTTAAGTATGGACCAAAGTGGAATGTTGCATGTTATGGACTGCTCATCTACCAGGATTCTCTCTTTAAGCATCACGGGTCACCACCCAGGGCCAACAGGTGCTTCCATTGGGGATTTTGGTTCCATCCGTGTATTCTAAGCTCCAGTCGACAGGGTGGATGTGGATTTCTGCTGGTGTTACAATTCATGAAAAGAAAAGAAATATTCTTTTTGCAAGTCAGAATTTTTGGTTAAAATGGAAAAACCTATTAAAACCAAAATATTGGTTAAAGGTTAATTCTTCTGAATGAGTTTACAGATTCAATCAAAGGTCACTACAGCTACTAAATTAATCAGTTTATCAAAACTGTCAAAAATTCCTGGTATTACTTGATGATTAAAGGATTTTCACTTAATTCAATCAGCCTGTTGAACGTTTTACCTTTCAGATGATATCTTAGTAAGAAGTAAAGTCTCATTTACAAATCATTTGTAAGAAACGACTCCAAAGTTCCCAAACCCCAAAGAGTATTGACGCATTACCATTGAAAGTAGACGCTAAGAAGTGTTACATAATTGATGTATTTATCTGTACTTGAACTGACATCAAATTTGTGTCCGTGTGATATTGTTACATAATTATTAGTAACCTAATATTTATGGCAATAGTGTAGAAATCAAAATGGCCGTTATAAGCTACAGCCCACGGCCTTGAAGGATGAGTGACAAGGCTTGACCTCACTCTCACCTTGCCTTCCGGGGATAAATCGTGAGAACCAGAAGGCATAGAAGACCCTGTCTTCCGGTTTAGATAGTAAGTTTCAGTCAGTTAGCAAGTAGGAGCCGAGCTCGTAGGATGTAAGTCTCATCTGCGCAGATGTCTGGTTTGGGGATTTACAAATAAAGTAACATCAAAGTAAATCGAAGTCTTATGTTTATTACCTAAAAACTAACAATGACACAGGGCTTCTGATAAGGAGAAATCCCTAACAGAAACCAGACCCGAAGTCCCCAAGAAAGTCCAGACCTTACAAGAGAACAGACCAAGATTTTAGAAGATAGAACCAAAGCCGGCCAGAAGAAAAGACGACTAGAAGTAAGAAGTAAGAAAGGGTATACAACAATATTGCAACCTCCGAACAATATTTAATACAAATAAGGAAAGAAAAAGAGAAAGAAAAAGTGAGAACCAAAATTGAGTCTTGCATGTGCTAGACTGCTCAGCCACTAGGGTTCCTTCCTTAAGCATCACGGGTCACCACCCACGGCCAACGGGGGCCTCATTGGGGAAGTCTTATTCCTCTGCAGGGGTGCAGTCGGTGTATTCTAAAGCCCAAGCTCAAAGGGCTCTCGTACTCGGTAATAAAATAGAAATTGTTTTTTTTTTTCGTAAAGATATTCTTGTAAATGCTGGTCAACC
>CM042165.1:81661917-81675227 GCA_023376005.1 Doryteuthis pealeii
GGCTAGAAACCACAAGGTTCCTAGTTCGATACCAGTCCTCGCCAACTCAGCGTATGAGTAACACAGGAATCTGTGCAGTAAAGTAAGGAGCTGATAGTAGTTGTGGCGCTCCACCTCAGACGCCAAAACAATCTCCTTAGTCTAGCGCTGTTGAAAACGGGTTAGGCCGCCCCGACGACTTTACTTATACGTTAATATTTTGTCTTTTAATCTTTAATTTTTAATGCCTTATCGAAAAAATGTCTGAGCGACGTGCACCTGTTTTTAACTACTACTCTGAACGCTGATTGGCTTTAGCATTAACCAACCAGATGTACAGAAGCCGAGGTCTGCGTTGGTAAAACTATATAAACCCAGTTTTTTTCTGCTAGCGTTGTGCAAGAAGGGTAGAGCATTAGAGTTAGATCATCTCTAATGGGGTCTAATTGGCGAGGAGGTATTATGTTGAAAGATCCAAAATCCCCCAATGAACGAGTTAATAATAACATAACTGACGACGACACCAAGCGCTGTTTATTAGCGCAGGCGTATCTCAAACATACTTTAATCCTTAATCTTCAATGTTTCTATACTTTAATCTTTTTTGTTTTTAATCTTTATCTTTAAATTTTAATATTATTTATATTTTAATCTTTAATCTTTAATGTTTTTTATGATTTAATCTCTAATTTTTAATCCTTTTATACCTTAATATTTTTAATCTTTAATCTTAAATACTATCTATACTTTAATCTTTAATCTTTGATGCTTTTTGATACTATAATCTTTTTTGTTTTTATCTTTAATCTTTAATTTTTAATGTTATTTATGCAAAAAAAACTTACAACAACCGTTCTTCCTGGTAGTAAGACCAAACTCGAGTAATAAAATGAATGTAATATAAATAAGGAGAACTCTATTGCCATTGGCTGGAGGTCAGGTAACCAGTATAATAAAACTATGGTCATCAAGAGGCGAGGTCATTGTGCCGAGAGGGAAGGGTCGGGATTTGATCAACCCCGATTGGTCCCCTGGGTGAGGAAATCCGCTGTTGAAAGACCAGAAATTTCCAATGATCCCAAGGATATAACAACACTGATGACTTCCCCCTCAATCATCTTATAGATGTATTTTACAAGATACTTTAATATTTAGTCTTAATGTTTTTATACATGAATCTCAAATGCTTTATACTTTAATCTATAATTTTAATCTTTTTATACCATAACATTTTTCTGTTTTTAATCTTCAATTTGTAATGTTATCTATAGTTTAATCTTTAATCTTTAATGTTTTTATATCTAATCTCTAATGCTTATATTTCTAATCTCTAATTTTCAATGTTTTCATACCTTATGATATTTTGGTTTTCAATCTTTAATCTTTAATGGGTTTTTTTATACTTTAATCCTGTCTTTAGTTTTTAATATCAATCGTTAATGCTTTATTAATACTATAATCTTTAATCTCTTTAATGTCTTTTAAACTTTATCAATTTCTTAGGATGTAAATTTTTAGCTTTCCATCCAAATTTAGAATCGGACAAAATACAACGAAAATATAATCGGTAACCCAAGAAAAATTCAAACTTTTTTCACCTTCCATCATAAATTCCTCAAGTGTTAAACATGTACGTGATATTTCTATCACCGATTTTAAAAATAAAATAGATGGGCTTCTTCGTTTGTATCAGATACCTCTGTTTATCGGCTCACCTGTCTACCAATCTACCCGGCTATATACGGCAACCCACCCGTAATGTCACGTCACCGTAGACACACAACAGAGATGTAACATTTAAGAATGCTGACGGCCAAGTGGAGACATTTGCGGTTTAATCTATCATTGGAAAGTTTAAAAAATTGTAAAGGAGAAAGGGAAGAAGTGAAAAGAAAAGAAAATTCTCCTGGGTACAAATTGTATCAGTGAAAACGGGTGGAGTTTTTGGCACAAGCAACTATTCCACCCTGATAAGAGACCCATTTTTAGGGTTAAATCAGGAGATTCGGGTAGTAAAAGGTCGTCTGGTTATACCATTAGAATTATTTTGCATCGTTTAAAAAAATTACATCTTTCTAAAAAAAAAAAAATTCTATATATTAATACGCTTATTCCTTAATCTTCCAACCGTTATCATCTGCAATATCCTCTGGTTAAAAATGAGACCGTCCAAATTGTCCAAGATGAAATGAAAAATGTAAATCATGATTATCTTGTGTCGCTTATCCACCGAATTTTTATTTCTTATGGTGTCGTCATCTCAACTAAATAATGACGATTCCGTTTTTATTATAAAGAAATAAAGGGGAGAAAAAAGGATATGCTACACAGAAAAATATAATAAGAAAGAAAGAAAGAAAGAAAGTTGGCGAAAGATAGAGAGAGAGGGGGATGAACGCGCGGAAGTGATAACGCTAATCTGTTTGAATTGAACATAATGAAGAGATGAAATGAAGGAGAGAAAGAAAAAGGGTGAGATTAGTATACATCTTACATATTGAGCTATTTAGCAATAGCACTTAAGTAAATTGCCAAACGTTGTAATAATTGAATCATCGTACTGTGGTATATCCACAGGTCCTACTAGTAATTGAAATTTTATTCATATCACTTCATAGGAACAGTCAACAAAATATATTTCATTATCTATGTTATCAGACGTCTTTTCCTCGCTAAAATGTCTCCTTTCTTCTTTCGTCAGGAAAATCGATGACAATTCCATTTGTTTGCTTTTTGTTTATTGGGAGGAGGGAGTCTCATCTAAATTTTCTAGATAAATCTTTTGAGTTTAGAGCTAATCTTATTCCAGACTTGTTACCCACCCATATATATATAATATATATATATATATATATATATTATATATATATATATATATATATATATATTATTAGTGCTTTAAAAAGACCTCCTAAACAATTTCTTTTCTTTTCTCCTAAAAGGAAAGAAGACCTTATAAATTGAAATATTCAAATATTTGAATATTATCAATCTATAAGGTCTTCTCTCCCTCCCCCTTTTAGGAGAAAAGAAAAGAAATTGTTCTTTTCTTTTATCTTTATTTTCCTACCCGTCCCATTTACCAGTTCTATCTATTATCCTCAATATTTAGCTCTGTCGAGCGAGGATCGAAACTAGTCAGCATGCAAATCGTTTTTATTTTTATTTTTACCACCTTCTATTGTAAAATATATACATTTTTTCTCATACAATGAATCTTTTAGGAGGTCTTTTTAAAGCACTAATAAAATTCCGTACACCCCAAAAAATGTACATATATATACATATATATATATATATATATATATATATATATATATATATATTATTATTATTATTATTATTATTATTATTATTATTTATATTTTGCTTGAAGGCAATTACAATGTGAATATCGTATAAAATTCGATAATTATAGAAAATAATCATGACAAGTGAATTTGGCAAACGATTATGCGATGCTAGAACATCGTACAGTCTGTTTCAACTTTATTAAGTCTCATCCAAAAATCTTATTTCCTTCACCGGGGCAAGGGTCTGGTTTGTTGTTATTTACTCAACGTCCGCGTACCTCATATGGTAGAGGCGTGCTAGTATCATTGGCAGGTTAATTTCGCAGGGATTGTACGATGCGGGCTGTTAGCCGAGCGGTAAATCACAGACTTTGCCTGCTGGACTACCGGTTTCGATTTCTGTCGGAGGGAAATCGTTAGTATACATCGCTGATGAGACTTAATAAAGTTGAAACAGACTGTACGATGTTCTAGCATCGCATAATCATTTGCAAATTCACTTGTCATGGTTATTTTCTATAATTATCGAATTTTATACGATATACGCATTGTAATTGCCTTCAAGCAAAAATATAAATATTAATATATTCAACAATACTTCTAAAAAACAAACATCCAAATATATATATATATTATAAAGTGGGTACAAGAGATAACCTACTCGAGTTTCACTATAAGGATATTCAGGGTCAAATCCACTGGATTAATCGAGACACCGATTAAAGCAGCAGTGAATCGACTGCTATTAATCGGTGTTCGATCAATTTTATAATAAATTTGCTCTACTTAGTATTGAGCACTTTGTATTTGTTATATCGCTGACTTATCCCCCTGAATTCCACAGTTACTAACCATCGTGCCCAAATTCACCGGCAAGTCAACTTTTCCTTTATATATATAATTAAGAGACCGAAACGTTGCATCGTCGACAATAAACATCCAGTTTCCATAACAACCCGTGTTTGTCTACCTTTCTCCACACCACACACACACACACACACACACACACATATATATATATATATATATATATATATATATATATATATAGTAATATGTTATAGTCATATAACCTATCTGACTATAATATTTGCCTATAAGATTTTACTAAATCAGCTCTACTAAAGTACTGAGCACTCATGTTCTTGATTATATCGACGGTCGAAGTTGCGACTAACTCGATATTATATATTTCCGATGTCACCTATTTTCATTCATACATATATATATATATATATATATATATATATATATATATATATATATATATATATATATACCACATTTCTTCGTTTAACCGGAACAAAACGGTCCAATTACATCCAACCCCATGAGGATGCCGTTTTATAGTGCCGAAAGTACCTGGGAAAGTTTTGGCGCTTTCATTAACAAATTCTACCCCTACGTTAAAAAATTGTCCCGGCAACTCTGTCCTATTTAGCAGTGTATGCATTTTTTTTCTAGACATGTGCTATTGAACCACATGAGTATTCTTTCTTTATTTTGGGGATTTGGATTTTTTCCAGTCGTCTGGCGATCTTTTTTGAGTCTGGATCCGATTGGTAAATAATATTTTCCATACTTATATCCCGAGCGCTTTCGACTGTTTCGCCAGTCGTCATCATGGGGTACATAATTTGGTTTTTAGTTCTTTTTTTAAGTTCTTTTATCTATGTTTTTATTAAATTTGGAGAGAAAAAGAACTAAAAAACAAATTATGTACCCCATAATGACGACTGGCGAAACAATCGAAAGCGCTCGGGATATAAGTATGGGAAATATCATAAATCAATTGGATCCAGACTAAAAAAGATCGCAAGAAGACTGGAAAAAAATAAATCCAAAAAATGAAGAAGGAATACTCCGTGTTGTTCAATAGCACATGCCTAGAAAATAACTTGCTGCCAAAATACACAACATTTAAACCATATATATATATATATATATATATATATATATATATATATATATATATATATATAGGTGTGTCATAAAAGTCCTTGAAGCTGTATTTCAAGATAGAAATGAACAATGAATGGAACGTTAATTTTTTCAGAATAAAAGGTGTGTCAAAAAGTACAAAAATCTCGACACTTTTTTGTCACATGGTGTATATATATGATTTGCTACATTGATAAGTAGAGAGTGCTCAATATAATTCATAGAAAATGTATATCTAAGTTTGAACAGTAAAGACATGAAGTCAATGGCACTTGGTAACTGACAGTTTCTCACTTATTTGATTTTCAAAGCGAATTATTTGTGTTCGTGTTTTACCATATATGTTATTGTTTGGTGCATCATGGAAATAGCCAAAGACTAAAATTAATTCTTAAAATTTTACAAATTAATTGGAAAAAATTAATAAGAAAGTAATAAAAAAATAAATAATAATAATAATAATAATAATAATAATAATAATAATTAGAGTGAAAGTGATACCAATAGTATTTGGGACACTTGGAACCGTTCCCAAAAGGCTATGAAAAGACTAGATGAATTGGAAATCAGAGGAAGAATTGAGACCATCCAAACAACAGGATTGTTGAAATCAGCGGGAGCACTCTGGAGAGTCCTAGAGACCTGAGGAGACTTGGTGTCACTCAATCTCCAGTGAAAGACCATCAGCTAACTCTGGTGGAAAACTACTACTACTACTACTACTAACTAATAATAATAATAATAATAATAATAATAATAATAATAATACACATAAATACGTACATACAAACATACATGCATACGTACATACATAAATGTAATAGATTTTTTCAAAATAGCCTCTGAATTCTCCTGGGAATTAAACTCATTTTCTTTTTGTTAATTTAACGTTTCGATCGGCTTAAACAGACCAAACGTAAGAAAAGAAACCCTTTTCCTGGTCTATTTACTGGGAGCATTAAGCAAAACACGTCTGATAGATAGATAGATAGATAGATAGATAGATAGATAGATAGATAGATAGATAGATAGATTGATAATGAAGACTTGAAAACAACTAAAACAAATCTGACACTGTATTTGCTTTACACTCAGAAGAGAAGAAACCAGATTAGCATATTACATCCGACGAAGGCCGGAGAATAGAACGGTCAAAATGTCGTATAAGCAATTAAGATAAACAGTTAAATTCTCAAAAAAAATATTTGAATACAAATGACTTTTTTTTTTCAAAGATCTGTACGGTTTCCATTAAAGTTACTGAAGGAAGTTAAAAATAATCTAAGGGAAGTAACTCTAGGTGACCTAATATGGTAATTTACCATATACGGCAGAGTTGTCGGTAATGGATTATGCCGCTTAAAATCGTGCACGTTTAGATTTTGATATAGAAATACGATATGAATAAATAAATACATAAATAGATAAATATTAAATAAAATATAATAATAATAATAATAACAATGGAGATTCGCTTCCGGTTTTTGTCTGTAACAAAAATTACGTCACTGCTTACGTCACATTAGCTAAAATCGTCATCGTCATAACATAGAATAATACACTCAAAATTTGAACATGCAACATTAGACAGTCCTCATTATTTTTTTAAAACAAGTTTTAATAAATACATGACTGGTATTATATATCTATAATAGTTTGTTTTATTTTAATACATATTTAAAGTTTACATTTCAAATTGTTTTATTTTTTAATCCTTTAATGAATTTGATCATTTTACTTACTTAGGGTACAAACTCGCTGACATTGAATTTTTAACTCCCACCCCTCAGGCAATATGTTTCAAAAATCTATTTTTACATCACCCGGGGGGGGGGTATTTTGTACTAGTAATAATAATTGGATGACCGAGAAACTAGATTTTGACCATACAACAAAATGGTATATGCACAAACCAGAATCCATTCTTGAGAACGCAATTCTCTGGTACTCCGAGATAAAGACGGGTAACATTATTCCAACCAGAAGACCAGAACTAGAAAAAGAATACTTGTTAACTGCTAGTTTTTGCAGTCCCAACAGACCACAGGGTAAAGGTGAAAGAAAATGAAAAGATAGACAAATACCTGGATCTTACCAGAGGGTTGGAAAAACTGTGGAATATGAGGATGAAACTGATACCGATTGTAGTTTGTGCTCATGGAACGGTTCTCATGAGTTTACAAAACGAACTAGAGAAATTGGACCTCAGAAGAATCAAGACCACCCAGACAACAACATTGTTAAAATCCGCTAGAATACTGAGTAAAGTCCTGGGGACATGAGGAGACTTGTTGTTATCCAGACTTCAGTGAAATACAATCAGCTTACGCTGGTGTGAAAAACTCGCAACGGTTGAACTAACAACAAATAATAATAATAATAATAATAATAATAATAATAATAATAATAATAATAAATAATAGTAAAATCTGGGAATCAGAGGGAGAATTGAGCATGCAACATTAGACAGTCCTCATTGTTTTTTAAAACAAGTTTTAATAAATACATGACTGGTATTATATATCTAGATATAGTTTGTTTTATTTTAATACATATTTGAAGTTTACATTTCAAATTGTTTTATTTTTTAATCCTTTAATGAATTTGATCATTTTACTTACTTAGGGTACAAACTCGCTGACATTGAATTTTTAACTCCCACCCCTCCGGCAATATGTTTCAAAAATCTATTTTTACATCGCCCGGAGGGTGTTTTTTTTATTTTGATAATAATAATAATAATAATAATAATAATAATAATAATAATAATAATAAGAAGAAGAAGAAGAAGAAGAAGAAGAAGAACAACAACAACAACAACAACAACAACAACAACAACAACAACAACTACTACTACTACTACTACTACTACTGCTACTAGCACGGATACGTAGAATAATCCTATGGACTTGCTGATTCCAGATACCATCAATTACAACTAGCATGGAAAAACTCGCTAGGAGTAAGATGAAAAGCCAAATTTTATTACTAATTTCTTTTGTTTAGAAATATTTCATGTATACTCAAAGGTTTTATTAATAAGAACCCTTTTAAAAGTCAACACAAAACATTTAAATAATTCAAGGAATTTAGTTTTATTCAAATAGATAAAATTGTTTATACAAGTATTTAAGAGGTTTTAATGAGGGAAATTTAATTTATAATGCGCAGAAAAATAGCAAGTTTCGTTGCAAATATGAAATGGTGAATCATAATAAGTGAACGCAGCAAACTGGTACGAAAGGAATAAAAAACTAGATACGACTGGGTAGGAAAGGTTACACTGGGGATTGTGCAAGAGATTACAATTTGATGATGCTGACAAATGGTATATGGACAAATCAGAATATGTCCCAGAAAATGAGACCGATAAAATTCTTTGGAAACGGATCAGCCAGAAGACCAGGCCAAGTTTATATTTTTAAAAATATACAAATCTGGAATACATATATGTCTTTATTTCTATTTTACTTAGGGAATTTTCAAAGATTAGAATGAACAAAATTTCAATTCTCTATATAATAAGAACGCTTGTTATTTTACCAGTACTACTCTATGTGTACACCACTTGGACTTTAACGAAGCGCTTGGAGAAAAAAGCTGGATGCTAACCACACAATGATGCAGCTATACATCCACGTATGGAGACGCGTGGCATAATGGTTAAAGTCGTTGGAAATGGACTCATTGACCCGAGTTCAAATCCTTGACAATGCTGTTTGCATTTCACATAGCGCTAATACCCTTTGGAAAGGTATGAATCCATATATTCTCCCTCCAACTATGGGTAAAATAGTAGGGCAGACTTGGCTCTGTAACTTGGGATAGGTAACCAGTCTAGGAGTAGGAAAACTCTGAATTTGAAAAAACACGAGGTCAGACGTTGATTGGGTTTGTAGCATTCTATGTGCACCAATTCTTTCCTATCGACTGTGCCAAAACGTATGGAGAGTCCAAACAAGTCTTCACAACTATAAACAAACCGCTGTTAAGGTTGTTCATTGGAGGAACCTCATGCTTCGGAATCGCCGAGAGAGTCCACCATACAAACCAAGCAATTAAGACAAAATAGACATACGAGTTCATCCTTACTCACACGAGTTCATCCTTACTCCTCCAGCAGGGAGGAGTAAGGATGAACTCTTGTGACATTTTCCTGTGGACTCCTACTCATGGACACTCCTGTATTGGGTGACCCGCACAGAACAGCTCTTTGTGAAACTCGGATGATTTGCCACGAGCGATGACCGATAAAGATGAATGGCGAGAGAAGGAGAGGGAAGTAAATCCGTGTGTCATCAGGACTTCATGATGATGATGATGATGATGAGTGATGAAAGGCATACAGAAAATCCATGACTAATGCATCCTCAACAAATCTCCTTAATGCTTAAGGACGGAATCCTGGTGTCTGAGCAGTCCATGACATACAACACTCAACTTGTGCCCTTACTTAGGCTAGACAGGCGTGCAGAAAAACCTCCCTCTGGTCACGTCAAGCCCTATCACCTATATGATTGTCCCAACTTTATTTACCTTATGACAAATTCCTAACCTCTTTATCATATATGTGCTAGAAGGCAGTAACTGAAGGTCTACCACACCGGAGCAGAGTGGACCTGGGAATAATGGTGATGAACCCCAGAGTTCCAAAATTGGAATTTCACCATGTTTACCGTTATACCAAATACAATTGATTCTCTGGTGGGCTACATACACTTAGTGTCACATACGTTTGGGCCAGGTTTAGTAAATGCTGACATCCACATTTTTTTAATAATTTTATTTGTTGATTATTATATATTGAGCTCTTTTTAGGGATTTATAAAAATTCTTGTATGAATATATATGTTTGCATTTACAATAATATACAGTAAGGTTATACAATGAGATTTCAATGATACCAAGTAGACTCATCCCTTACTTATCAGTCATTTGAATTAACTTACTCACACACGCACACAACACACACACACACACACACACACACACACATATTTTAGTCATCCACTGCCATCCACGTGTTTCGACGTATCACGTCTCTTCAGTCTGACTAGACATTTGCAAGCTACCGCCAACTGGGATGGAAACCCGATCGATTCATCATCAGTAATGCTGCTAAACCATTCAGCCACCGTCACCTACAAACTGGAAGGGGGATTTTAACTGATAAATACACACAACTGTGTATATGAAAAAGGCCGCCATAGAGTTCTCCACCCCTTTTATAGAAGAGCGTTGCCTTTTTAAGCTTAGCTGGTGGTCGTCAGCGAAATCCCCTCCAAAGTGCTCAATCGACTAGGGAATGGACAGCATATATTGTCATTCACAGACACCGTGTTTCGACGTATCACGTCTCTTCAGTGTGGCTAGACATTTGCAAGCTACCACCAGCCTGGATGGAAAAGTGAAAAATATTTTTTTCTCCGACACTAGCTCCATAAAACAACACTTAATTAAAAAACACCCCAAAAAATCCACTTCCCCTTATATTAGGAAAATAATAATAATAAACGCCTACAGATCCTAGAAGCCATATGCATAAAAAAATTAAAAACCTAACATCAACAAAATAGCATTTAAAGTCGGAGACAACGTATTAACTATCTTTAATAACTAACACTTAACTTACACCCCCATTCTTAAAAAATGATAGACTCTCCAAATTTGATAAAAACATAGATAAAAGAACTAAAAGAATGAACTAAAAAAATTACGTAACCCCATAATGACGACTGGCGAAACAGTCGAAAGCGCTCGGGATATAAGTATGGGAAATATCATAAATCAATTGGATCCAGACTCAAAAAAGATCGCCAGAAGACTGGAAAAATATTAATACAAAAAATGAAGAAGGAATACTCCGTGTTGTTTAATAACATGCCTAGAGTTTATATATATATATATATATATATTATATTCTCACTTAATATATATATATATACTAGCAAATATATGCACCCTCCGGGTGCAAGTATTAAGTTTTAAATGTAATAAAATATTATATTAAATTAGAAAGGCTAATGAAACTAAATAAGAATACAGATAAAAAGATTTGAAACAGAGGAGTATAATAAAAGATTTGAAACAGAGGGAGTATAATCGATAAAATAGAACAATTGAAATTTACTCATCCATCACTCTCGTCTTTCATTGTTATTTTTCTAATTTAAGTATTTAGTTAAAAGAGGAAGTGAAAATAAAATGACAGTTATTTTATTTTGTTAATGGATTTCATTTAAGATTCATTGAAGAGATTTTGCTTATATTCATTAAAATAAAACCAAACAGTTAGAAATCAATTACTAAGCACATATTTATTAAATTCTATTTTTTAATATTAATATGCAAATTAGCCTTCCCGTTCACACTGTAAACCGCTATTTTGTTGTATATATAAATATAATAGCCTGTTATTTATATGTAGATATTGTCAACAGTATTAATAATGTAAGACAATTTTATTAATAATTGAGGTTTAGATAAAAATAAAATCATGGAGAATGTGATGTCAATAACTAAGGGAATTGTGACTTGAGTAGGAATATAGTTTCGGTTACAGACAAAAAAACACACAATCTCCATTATAATAAGATATATATATATATATATATATATATATATATTCTCACTTTTGAAACTGTGTAAGAAAGAAATATTTGATATTTGGTTGACAATTTGGTGATGAAGAAAAGAGTTGCCTCCCTTACATTTGCTTCTCGGGGCGATTTCATCTGTCATTTAAAAATTAGAATATTATTATTATTTGCTCCTTTTGACTTTTCACATCAGCATTAGCTGATGGTCTTTCACTGGAGTCTGAGTGACAGCAAGTCTCCTCAGGTCTCCAGGACTCTTCTGAGTATTCTGGCAGATTGCAGCAGTGCAGTGTTCTGAATGGTTTCAATCCTTCCTTTCATATCCAAACTTTCCAAACCCTTTTCTAATCCTTTTGGGACTGTTCCAAGTGCACCAACCACAATTGGTATCACTTTCACTTTCATATTCCATAACTTTTTCAGTTCTCTGGCAAGGTCCAGATATTTGTCCATTTTTGATTTTCCTTTAGCTTCACCCTGTGATCTGCTGGCACTGCAAAATCCACCAGTTGACAAGTTCTTTCTTTTTTGTTTATCAACACTAGGTCTGGTCTAGTAGTAGTTGTAGTAGTAGTCAGGGCCAGTGTGTACGGCCTCTGAACCCATCGATCGGGGAGATTCAAGCCTCCTTGGGGACCCTAGAAGGGTGGGTTTTATATATTTTCTTCTTTATTAAAACTCATAGGTCGCAGTGTGTGAATCCCATATAAGAGATTCGAGAGGGACTGTATCATAGATTCGAGGGGTAGCCCAAGCCCCATTATTGTTATTTGCCCCCTTTGATTTTTCACACCCGCCTTAGCCGGTGGTTCGCTGGAGGTTCATTGACAGCAAGTCTCCACAGGTTTCCAGCACTCTTCTGAGTATTGTAGCCGTTATTAACATTTCTGTTGTTTATGTCCACTCCTGTGAGTTTTTTCAACCAGCGTTAGCTGATGGTCTTTCGCTGGAGTGTGAGTGACAAGTCTCCTCAGATCTCCAGGACTCTTCTGAGTATTCTAGCTGATTTCAACAATGCTGTTGTCTGGGTGGTCTCAATTCTTCCCCTCATTTCCAGTTCCTCAAGTCTTTTTCCAAGCACCAACTACAATTGTTCCACGGCTTTTTCAATTCTCTGACAAGTTCCAGGTATTCGGCTATTATTATTACTAGCAAAATAAAAAGCACCCTCTGGGCGATGTAAAAATAGATTTTTGAAACATATTGCCTGAGGGGTGGGAGTTAAAAATTCAATGTCAGCGAGTTTGTACTCTAAGTAAGTAAAATCATCAAATTCATTAAAGGATTAAAAAATAAAACAATTTGAAATGTAAACTTTAAATATGTATTAAAATAAAACAACTATATATAGATATATAGTACCAGTCATGTATTTATTAAAACTTGTTTTAAAAACAATGAGGACTGTCCAAATGTTGCATGTTCAAATTTTGAGTGTATTTATTTCTATGTATTGACGATTTGGGTAAAGTGAACCGTAAGCCCAGTATCCCTTCTC
>CM042165.1:81675327-81685327 GCA_023376005.1 Doryteuthis pealeii
CTAACTCTCGCCTTCAGCTATGGGTAAAATAGCAAGGGCAGACTGTGTTCTTTAACCATGGCTAGGGTAACCGTCTAGGAGAGGAATAACTCTGAATTCAAACCTGTTGAAACTCCGCTTAAGAAATTGACCGCTTGTGTCACATCCTGCTCGTGGCGGTAGGGTTGGTAAATATATGTATTTGTCTGTGGCTTCTTCCAGGCGAGAGTATCTGTTTTTGTTTATGCAATGGGACTCCCAAGCATTACCTGTGAGTGAAGTACGTGGGTACAGTTTGTACTTTTGATGAAATTTAAGTATGCTCTTGTTACGGGTGGTGTGTAAATCACTCAATGTAATTGGTCAAGGAGAGAAAACCAGACATTCCTTTGGTATGCATATTGTTATTTCTAATATAAATCTCAAAATATTTAAGTATTGGTACACAATCACAGACGTAATATAAACATTATAAAGAGCTCAAAAGAACTGAGCTGCTAGCTATTATACAGTGCTTAACATTCTTTTGAGACCTAAGGTTGTCAATATTGTATAATAAGATATTTTTTCTAAAATATATATTATTAAATTTACGAGTAGTCGTCGTTGTGTAAGAAACTAAAGTTACTGGTTGAGGGAGAGAGTACGAACTAAAAGCAGAAGAAGTACTGAGTACCCTACTTTTTTCTACATATTAATGTGAGCACTATGAAATAATAATATTTGTTATTAGGCAGTCATCAACGGAAGGCGGTATGCGAGACCTACAAGGTATCACTTACCATTCAAGCTCCTCACTTTAACCACCAACAAGTCTCTGTGCTACTCGTGGCGCTGAGTGGCCGGGGGTCATCGTATTATCAGGGAACGCCGGAAGCCTTATGATCTTGTAGTCATCAGTTGAATCGAAAGCGAAAGTAAACGATATCTGTCTCGAATAACTTTTGTATGTCCTAACTGAGAGAATCCCGAGAGATACAATACAAAAGTAATTCATACCACAGGAGTGGACCTAACGCATAATAAGATATAAAAATCAGTCTCTTAATGATTCAACACTATTTATTCAAATTCGCCCCAAATCTGCGACAATAAGAGTCCTTTGCGTCCATTTATGACACCCTCCCTCTCCAGCGCCTCACCCACCAGGCACTCATAAGGACAATATTTTGGCCAATTTGAAGAGAAATTTTCGGCTGCCCGGACGTAATTTGTAAGCGAATAGAATGTTGATTGTCAAAGACGAAGAGAAGAATGTTAGAGAGGGGGTGAGGGTGCGGAGGATTTTTGTTTTTTAATGAGAAATGTGTAATGAAGTGAGGGAGCGGTTTTGGTTAGGCTGAAGTGGTATGGATGGTTGATTGAAGGAGACAAGTTGTTATAATGAGGTAGAGGAGAAAAGGAGGGAAAAGAAAAGCGGAGGGGGGTGGGACAGTTAGAGAGTTAAGAGATATGAGAATGTGAGAGGAAAGAAAGAGAGAAAGGAAAAAAAAGAAAAAGAGAAAGTAAACGTGGAAAGTGAGAGTAAGGCATAGAAAAAGAGGGAAAGGCATTCCGATAGTGATAAGAAAGAAAGAAAGAAAAAAAAGAAAGAAAGAAAGAAAAAGAAAAAAGAAATGGAAACACTAAAGAAAGGAAAAAGAAAACTAGAAAGAAAAGACAAGAAATTGAAGAGGAAGAAAAAGAAAGTGAAAAAGAAAAAGAAAAAGAAAGAAAAAGATCGAATCCTGGCGAAAATAGAAAGAAAGAAAGAAAGAAAAGAAAGGAAAAGTGTAAAGAAAAATGTAAAGAAAGAAGGAAAAAATGATCGAATCCTAGCGAAAATATAAGATAATATAATAGATAAAAAGAAAGAAAAGAAAGAAAGAAAGAAATTGAAGAAGAAGAAAAAGAAGAAAAGCAAGTGGAATGTAAAGGAAAAAAAATGATCGCGTCTTTATAAAAATAGAAAGAAAAAAGAAAGAAAGAAAGAAATTGAAAAAGAAGAAAAAAAGTATAAGGAAGTGAAATGAAAGGAAAGAAAATAATCACGTTTTTACGAAAATAGAAAGAAAGAAAGAAAGAAAGAAAGAAAGGAAGGAAGAAAGAAAGGAAGAAAGGAAGGAAGAAAGAAAGAAAGAGAAAAAAGGAAGAAAGGAAGGAAGAAAGGAAGGAAGAAAGGAAGAAAGAAAGAAAGGAAGGAAGAAAGAAAGAAAGGAGGAAGAAAGAAAGAAAGAAAAGAAAGAAAGAAAGAAAGGAAGAAAGGAAGGAAGAAAGAAGAAAAGAAAAAGAAAAGAGAGAAAGAAAGAAAGAAAGGAAGAAAGAAAGAAAGAAGAAAGAAAGAGAAAAAAAGAAAGAGAAAAAAAAGAAAGAAAGAAAGGAAGGAAGGAAGGAAGGAAGGAAGGAAGGAAGGAAGGAAGACAGGAAGGAAGAAAGAAAGGAAAAAAAAAAGAAAGTAAAAAAAAGAAAAAAAAGAAAATTGATTGAATGTTAGTGAAAATATAAAGAAATGCAGAAATGCAAAAAGAAAAAAAGAAAGAAAGAAAGAAAGAAAGAAGAAAATTAAAAGCTAAAAAAAAAAGAAAATATTGCAAAGAAAGGAAAAAGGTTTTTAAAAAAAAGAAGAAGTCATCAATAAGAAGAGAAAGAAGTAAAGAAAATAAAGTAGTTTGACCTTTTTCAATGGAAAAAAGAAATCTCGCTCCACCGCAATTTGATACGTATCTAATACTAAATTCATTTCCTGCTAATTTGTGACGTTTACATCAGTGACGTCACCGGCATCTCCATCATTCAAAGTAGACACAATGTTGTATACCCTTTCTTAAATTCTTATCTCTGGTCGTATTTTCTTCTGGTCTGCTTTGGTTCTATCTTCTAACATCTTGACTTGGTCTGGTCTAGCATCTCAGATCTCCTAAGGTCTGGTTTTCTATTGCTATGTTCCTGCTGGCTGGTCGTCCTGGATTCATTTCTTAGTCTTGTTACCAAGACATTCATCAACCACAAGAACATATTACTTATACAAACTTTTATTTCCTTAACTATACATTTCACGTAACTAAATATCTGACTAACATAGCGGGCGTGAGTTCCAGTTTTAGGCAGGACCTAAAATGGTCGACTTCTCTGCGTGACGTCTAACTGAAAACTGGGGACCGAACAGGTCCCACGTGACTTCACGTATTTTGGCGGGCTTCTGTAATTTTCTATTGAAGGACCCGGCCATGGTATGAAAAGGGTCATCCCCTCAGAATTACAGGGGGATCGACAATAATCTTATGCAACCGCATAGATTATGTAACAACAATAGCCGAGGTTGTTGCATACATTTCACTAACAACATTGGACCATCAAGATTTTCAAAAGAGACTTTTCAAAGACAGTTTCGCATCTGCATTACTTCTTAATAACAAGTTCGATCCTCGCTGGAGGAAGCGGGGGGGGGTACCCCTGTGGCATAGTCGGTAAAGTGCTGGTCAGCGAAATCGTAGTTAGCGAGTTCAAACTCCAGTCGCGATGTTGCTTGATATTATATAACTTTGTGTAAAATATTTAAGAAACTAAACAAAAATGTAAATATGAATGCACAATTAACGTGATTTCCTATAGTCTGGGCATAAAATAACTCTAGACGGGTTGATATGCTGTCAATCTGTTCTTGTCATTTATTAAGCTCTGATGTTTTAGATCAGTCGCTAAAACATTCGCCTAAGAATCGCAAGGCTTCGGGTTCGATACCGGTTCTCGCCAACTTAGCGCATTAGTAACACATCTTGGGTAATCTGATTTTTGTGGTAAATTAGGGAGGGGCTGATGGTAAGTATGGCGCTCCACCTCAGCAACAGCACAATCTCATTGGCTCTAACGCTTACGGGAAGAATATATATATTTACCAATCCCTCCGCACAAGGTCAATTTCTTAAGCGGAGTTTTACAGGTTTGAATTCAGAGTTTTCCTTCTCCTAGACCGGTTGCCTAACCAAGGTTAAAGAGCCCAGTCTGCCCTACTATTTACCCATAGCTAGAGGAGAGTAGGATTCATACCTTTCCCAAGGATGTTAGTGCTAAGTGAAATGCAATTACCACGTCCAGGATTTGAACTCGGGGTGACGAGACCATTTCCCATGACTTTAACCATTACACCACGCGCTTCTTACGGAAAGAATAAAGACTCTCTTGCTGTTCGGTTGATAACAACAATCAACCACTTCGCTGACTTTACTGGTGCAAAGGTCTCTGATTGTAACTAATTGGTCACCCATCTAAGTTCTGAGCAGCATCGTAAGTGCTTAACTTTGGCGAACTAGCGCGAACCAGCTCTTTAAGCGTGAATCGACCTTAAGTCATAACTGACACATTTCTTGTCGCAAAACGGTTAACTCGTAAGCCATTGAGACTTACCTCAATGGAAATCTAGTACCTAAAAAAATTTCATCTTGTTTGACATAGCCATATAAGTTAAACAACTAACTCTTAAGTAAACATATTAAACGTTGTAGTAAGTAAATTATCATATTGTGGTATATCCACAGGTCCTGCTAGTATATAAGCAATAAAACAACTCGTACAGTTAAAGTGCGGAACGAAAAGCCATTCCGAGTGAAACAACAATATCGGCAAAAGCTTAAGTTCCTTGTGTGGAATGGTTATTGTTGTTGGAATCGGACTCGGCTATCCGAGTTCAATTCTGAGTTCAGTAAGCTCAATGAGAATTTATTGTTCCCAAAATATGGGGCGTAAATTCGTATTGAATGAATGTTGAAATCATTTAAATTATTCCGGGTTTCGCGCGCTTTCTAGTATATTTCCATCCATTTTCAAGAATTTAGTTTCATAGGAGTTAAACAATGTTCATTTTCATTGTTTCACATATCAGTCATTGAATAAGGTCTATATGAATCGTAGAAAGCGCGTGGTGTAATGGTTAATGTCATGGGAAATGGACTCGTCGCCCCGAGTTCAAATCCTGGATGTTGTAATTGCATTTCACTTTGCGTTAATACCCTTGGGAAAGGTATTAATCCTACTCTACCTGCATCTATGGGTAAATAGTAGGGCAGACTGGGCTCTTTAACCTTGGATTAGCAACCGGTCTAGGAGAAGGAAAACTCTGAATTATCCTATCCTTCAATGTTTGGATTTACCTCACCCTTCCGCCACGAGCAGGATGTGACACAAGGCCAACTTTTTAGTGCAACTAATCTGATTCCAGTCAATATTCCTTTGATTACTGTACCAAAATTAAAGATCCCCAGTATCCATATCTGGAGGCAGTGAGAGGATAGGGACATGCTTTTCCCACGGGCATTAGCGCGAATGGAAACGCAACGTTGAATATATCCAACTAGTCTCTCTTTCTTCTCGTAGCCCTAAACTCTGTTATAGTGCATTAAAACCAAGTCTGGTGCACTTAGCTGCACTTAAATCGGCACCATTTAATTCCTGGTGTGAAAAGCGTCCTGAAAACGGATATCCCAGAGGGACTTATACTTATGCGACCACATGGCTATACGTGAAAAAAAAACCCCACTATAAACATGACCTTGTGTCATATTACATAAACTCGTGGAAACTGATCAAAAACAAACTCAGATTTTAATTATGCTGCAAGAACCCTTATTCCCTTACGACAGGATCTGATGTCGCTAACAAACACATTTGATTAGCAGCTTCACGAAATCATATATTATTAAGTGTCTAATGGTTATTATACTCGTAGGAAACGGACACGGCGACCCGAGTTCAAATAATGTTTGTATTTCATATAGCACTAGTACCATTGGAAAAGGTATGAATCTCCCTCCAGCTATAGGTGATTAGTAGGACAGACTGGACTCATAAACTTGGTATTGTTCTGTATGGTAAAGTAAAAAAAAAAGGAATCGGGATGACCTAGAGTCGGTATCAGCCAGACAGCGAGGGAGTCTATCCCCTTTTCAGTAGTGCTAGACCAAGGAGATTGTTTTATCGTTTGAGGTAGAGCGCTACACCAACCATCAGCTCCTAACTTTACCGCACAGATCCCTGTGCTACTCATACGCTGAGTTGGCGAGGGCCGGTATCGAACCAGGAACCTTGTGGTTCCTAGTTAGAGGCTCTACCGACTGAGCTAAACCGGCTCTAAATTTAAAAATAATGGTAATTCAGAATTTAGAGGGTTCTGTACTTTCACTGACCTTACACTCACTTTCACTGGTCTGGGGAGTCGGTTGGTTGGTTGGTTGGATTTTACGGCATGTCCACTCTTGGGTTATTTTATATCGAAGACGTTTGTTTTATTCTTTCTTTTTGTTCTCCCCTGTCGCAACCCCCGTCCGACTACAACGACCTGTTCCGTCTCTCGTCACTCCTCGCACACTCACAAAACCGTAATAAACAAAAACAAAAACTAAAACAAAACAAAAACAAACCTTGGACGGGGGATCACTCGGCTCGATGAAGAGCGCGGCCAGCCGCGAGAACTGATGCGAATTTCAGGACTCGGTGAACATCGACACCTCGAACGCACATTGCGGCTCCGAGATCCCTTGTCTCGGGGCCCCGTCCGGTCGAGAGGCGGAAATTGGCATGTCTTCCTCCTGCTGTTTACCCAACGACGGCAGCGAGGAAACATCTCGCCGTCCTCGCGCTCCTCTCTCAGTCTCTTCTTCCCGTGCCTGCTGTCTGCCGGGTGAGAATTGGCGAGGGGACCGACGCGATGGAAAACGGGACGTCGCAGGCGCAAGTCGCCTTCGTCTCCCGCTGGCAGACCGCGGAGTCGCTTCCGATGACCGCGTGCAGAAACAAAAGGAAACGTTGTTGGTCCCGTCCTCTGGTGGGGTGGCTTCGGCGATGACGTCGACGAACAAGTGTCTTTTGGAAAAAAGAGACTGCACCGCAGTCGCCCTCGTGCGTTCTTCTGCTCCCGCTCGACTGTGCGTCCCGTCCTTTACTGGGCGGGGCGACGAGCACGAAGGACCGGCGACCGCGGCGTTTGTTCACCGCTTGATGGTTATTCATTTATTAACTGACTTTTTTAAAACTCATTTTTCTTTAAACTCATTTACATTTATGTAACCCATAGATGGAATCCTAACAGCTACAGACACTCAGTCTCAGAATACACCGACTCTAGTACATACATATAGCAGAGATATTGATAGGTACGAGTCCTGCGTCCCTGACGCCCAAAAATATAAAAGGACGCAGTAAAATCATATCCATGCACCTCAGCGTTTTCTTTTTTCTTCCTTCACCATTTCAAGTTAACTGTAAATATATTTCAATAGTTTCTTAGAAACGAATTACACAGAATAGGTTACAAGGTAGGAGTTAAACGGTTTTAGTAGGGACCCATAAATTTTTCCGGGGACTCATTCAAAGCAAATATATGCGTCTCAGCACGCACTAAATCAAAATGCTATCAGTATTACTGTATTAAATAAAGATACTTGATATTATATAAGTGCAATTTTTTTGGATTATATAAGAATACTTGAAAGCAGCCAGAGAGTGAGGGAGTCTATCACTTTTTCACTAGCGCTAGACGAAGGAGATTGTTTGGGCGTCTGAGGCGGAGCGCCACTCCTTACATCAGCTCCTCACTTTACCACACATATCCATATGCTACTTATACGTTGAGTTGGTGAAGGTCGGAATCAAACTAGGAACCTCGAGGTTCCCAGACGGACACTCTACCGACTGAGTTAAACCGGCCCTAACTGTATGCAAATTTTGTTTGTTGGAGGATAATACTTGAAACCATAAAATTGTGTGCAAATTGTATGAGAGGCGCACTTCATGTAACGTTAATCTTCGATGGAAATGGAATTGACAACCCGATCTTGGACGAGGCTGTGTGCATTTAACTTCGCGTTCATGCCTTTGGAAAAGTCATGAACAATTTTTTTTCTACACCCAGGTATGGGTAAATTGACATTGTTTCGCCAGTCGGTAGAGCACTCGTCTAGGATCGCAAGGTTCTTGGTTCGATACTGGTCCTCGCCAACTCAGCGAATGAGTAGCACAGGGATCTGTGTGGTAAAGTAAGGAGCTGATGGTAGGCGTGTCGCTCTATCTCAGATGCAAAAAAACTATCTCCTTCGTCTAGCGCTAGTGAAAATGGGATAGACTCCCTCGCTGACTGGCTGATACCGACTTTAGGCCACCCCGACGACTTTACTTACTTTACTTACTCGTGGCGATGAGAGTCTGGTTCAGCTCAGTCGGTAGAGCAACAGACTAGGAATCGGAAGGCTCCGAGTACGATACCGGTCCCCGCCAACACAGCGTATGAGTAGCAGCGATTGGAAAATCTGATCTTTGTGGAAAGTATGGCGCTCCACCTAAGCAAAAACAATCTCCCTGGTCTAGTGCAAGCGAAAAGGGGATATACTCCCTCGCTACCGGCTGATACCGACAATAGGCCACTCCGCCAACTTAACTTGCTCGTGGCGTAGAGGTCGGTTAAACGCACGCATGAAATTAAATGATTCAAAAATAATTTTAATAGAATGACTTCAGCATTGAATAATCCAACAAGGGTTGGCGTGCCGGAAAACCAACCAAACAACCAACCAATAACCTTCTGGCCTTGTATACACTAAGCGTAGTGTGTGTTACATAATTATTGGATCCCTAATACTTATATAAGGTAGTGTAGAAACATAATGGCGATTAGTGCAGCCCACGTCCTTGAAGGATGAGTGACAACGCTTGACCTCACTCTCACCTTGCCTTCCGGGGATAAATCGTGAGAACCGGAAGGCATAGAAGACCCTGTATTCCGGTTTAAGGATAGTAAGTTTCAGTCAGTTAGCAAGTAGGAGCCGAGCTCGTAGGATGTGCGCAGATGTCTGGTTTGGGGATTTACAAATAAAGTAACATCAAAGTAAATCGAAGTCTTGTGTTTATTACCTAAAAACTAACAATGACACAGGGTTTCTGATAAGGAGAAATCCCTAACAGAAACCAGACTCGAAGTCCCCAAGAAAGTCCAGACCTTAGAAGATTCCAGACCAAGATGTTAGAAGATAGAACCAAAGCCGGCCAGAAGAAAAGACGACAAGAAGTAAGAAGTAAGAAAAAGGTATACAACATGTGTTGAATTAGTCAGCCATACCATTACTAATGTGAAGTGAGTCGATGCTCATTAATCAATGGCCTTAAGTCAGCCAACAGGATTTGGTTTGCAAACTAGTCGTCTTGAGACGATTCTCACAACTCCATGGTCCTGTGCCAGCCAATGGGTATTGGTTAGTGAACGAGTCGTGCTGTCGATTCTCACTTCTCGATGGCCTTGTGTTAGCCATAAAGAAAATTAGATGCGTTGAGTTGTCCAACTGATCTGAATATATAACTGATATTTCTGGGCCCTTCACGTGGTGTAATGGTTAACAAGCTAGATTCGCAGACCATTGATAGCGTTATAGGTTATATACCCTATAGACCAATGGAATGCGCCGACTGTTACTATAAGTAACAGGGACAATTATGGCTTGAAGAGTAAGCCAATGCGAGTCAGCTCATAACTCTATTGTCGGACGTATTTCCCACTTCTCTGTACTGTAATTGTCTACTTTTTGTTAATACATTTTCCTACATTTGTTACCCGTCGTTTTGTTCTTATTTGACCCCTTAAAACCCAACAACAGATAGTGAGGTCGTTGAGTTCCTACTTTATGCCTTGTGCCTAAGCTAAATTTGGCTCCCCATAGTTCGAATATGCCTTGTGCCACATCTTAAGTTAAGCTTAGTAAATAACTATACAACATAATCCATTCATGTGGTGTAATGGTGAGCAAGTTATATTAACAGACCATTGATAGTGAGTTCGATTCTCACTGGGTGCCCCATAATTCTGGCCTTGTGCCATTTCTAAGCTTAGTAAATAACTAGAACTGATCTTTCTTTTAAAAACATCTCTTCTATGTGCATTCTTTTACCGAATGTGTATGAGATTTAATTTAATTTAATTTTTCTCTTCCTCTTATGAATCTAGACGATCTCTTGAGGTCAACCGGGATCCACGAAGACCTCACTACAAACAGCGGAAACGGAA
>CM042165.1:81690327-81695327 GCA_023376005.1 Doryteuthis pealeii
CTGCAGAGGGCCATCTATATGACTGTTCTCACATTAATGCCCTTATGGCAAACTCAAAACCCTTTTTATGATATATGTACTAGAAGGCAGTGGATGAGGGTCTGAGTGTCCTGGGCATGACGTTAAACTGCCTCAGTTTCGACCAAACCTGATGCACTTGAGGTTCCAATTCTGGAGCTCTGGAAAATATGGAGTACCCCTTCATCGCCATTACACCCACGTCCACTCTGAAAATTCTGGCTGTTGTCCTCATCTTTATTGTTATATACACAACGATTCGGCCAATGTACCCTCCGGCCTTCTTCAAGTGTTTGTTGTTGAACTCAGGAACATTTTTATCGAACTCGGAAGCACTCATATCGAACTTGGGAGCCTTCATCCCGTAGCCGGGAGCCGTCACAGAACTTCGAACCGAACCCTTTATTTAATCCATCGTGGTAGATTGTTGTCATTCCGTTAACCATGATCAGGTACAAGTGTTAAGCTATGTTAAGTATTCTATGTTATTTTTGTCTGCAAAAATGATCTCAGGTGCTTTGGCATTGTCCCTTCCAGCTGGGAAAATTTGGCTCAAGACCGCCCTCGGTGGCGACAGAATCTCCATAGAGGCCTGTACATGTCAGAATTCACTCTGATACAACATCATGAAGCTAAGAGGTCCATAAGAAAGCAACGGCAAGAAAGCATCGGAACATCATCATCTACAGGGACAATCTACAAATGCAAAATCTGTGGTCGAGAATGTTTCTCAAACATCGGACTTCATAGTCACAGGAGGCGCTGCAACCTCAGGGGCACACAAAAACTTTTATCATAGTCTTTCGAGACTGAATTGACAATGATGTGGTAGATCGTTGTCATTTGTCGTTAACCATGATCAGGTACAAGTTTTAAGCTATTTTAAGTATTCTATGTTATTTTCGCCTGTAGTCGGGATTGAACCTGCAGCCTCTCGATGATTATCACTTAGAACTGTATTAACCCAACCTTTATATTGGTTACCCTACGGAGATGCGTGATATAATGGTTACCGTCGTAAAAAATGGACATGGCATGAGAAGTTCAAATCTTGATCGAAGCTGTTTACATTTCACATAGCACTAATACTCATGGGAAAGATATGAATCTCAGCTATTCCCTCTCTAGCTATGGGCAAATAGTAGGGCAGACTGGATTCCTTAACCTAAGTTGGGCAAGCAGTCTAGGAGAAGGAAAAATCTGAATTCAAACCTATTAAACTCCACTTAATAAACTGACCTTGTGCCCCATTCTAGTCGTGTGGAGGCGTTGGCATATATATATATATGATCATTATATATATATATATATATATATACTTATATATATATATATAGAACAAACACCATGGGATCTTGCTCAACAACCTGATGATTGCCCCTTGGCATGAAACCTGGGTCGCTGTTTATAATGAACATTGATCTGTGAAAACTTTGTAAAATAAATAAATAAATAAATATATATATATATATATATCCGTTACTATATATGTCTAATGGAGGCTGAAACGTAGGATATATATACCTATATAAAGGGCTGTTGTGAGTATGTATATATGTCCGGATGAAACTATGAAAATAAAACAATTAGCGACAAAATAAATATATATACACATTCACTATCACCACATCTTGTTTTTTTTTAGCAAAGAATAATAAAGATTTGGTTTATATTCGTGAGGATAATTAATAAATAAAATTCAAATGATGATAGCACGGAAATTGTTTTTCTATTTAATATTTTAAATAGGAGACGTTAATTTTTCTTTTCAGAGTGACTGGATCAATGCAAGGGCTTTTTTTTATCTAGGGATTTTAATGACGCATCGCACGCAATTCACGTCCCTTTTGACTCTGTCTCTACCTGTCCTAACACGCTCGCAAAACTGGTGGAGCTGTTTGGAAGGGGATTTAGCTGACAGTGTACGCTTAAGCAGGACTCTTCTATTAACGGATATGAGCCCTCTATTGACCTTGACATATACACCTATGTATGTATTTATCAGCTAAAATTCCGCTTCCCGCTTGTAGGTGCTGACGCCCGAGATGTTAGGGTATCTGACTGATGAAAAATCAGTTGACTTTCGATCCCAGCTGGGGGTAGTCTGCTAATTCTAGCAATATTGAGAAGTGATACGTCAAAACACAGTGCCTGTGGATTACTATATATATATATATATATATATATATATATATAAATATTAAGAAAATTGAAAAAAAACACAGGTTTAAATAAATTGAGTGGTAAGAATTATTTAAGTATTTAAACCTTATTTTCTTAATATACTACATACCGTCGGATTCACTTCCTTTTCTTCACACACACACACCACACACACACACACACACACACATATATATATATATATATATATATATATATATATATATACTTATCACTCCTTCACTTGATGAGTTAGTGGTGAACCAAATTTATTGCCCTATTATTAGTAGAGTGTTCAATCAATGTCTGTGTTCCAGCTGTTCCGTCTGATGAATCCACTACTGCATGAAATTCAAGGTCACAAAAAATATCAATGTAATATAATATATATATATATATATATATATATATATATATAAGATAAATCTATTGAGTCAGATAAACCTATTAAATGTTTCGTTTAATGCTCTTCAGGGCTAAGATCTGGCTCAGATCTTAGCCCTGAAGAGCATTAAGCAAAGCTTTTAGTAGGTTTATCTGACTCATTAGATTTAACTTTATTATTTGCTCTACTTAGGTATTGAGCACGTTTTACTTATTAGCTTTAGTTTCCTGGCGGTTTTATATGAATATATATATCTTATATATATATATATATATATATATATATATATATATATATATAAATTGTTTTTTCTTTTGGCCAAAATATTGTACCAATAGGTTATTTTTGGTTGGTACAATTATCTTGGTCTTTTCTTTTTTTCAAAAAAATTTTTTATCCCCGGTTGATGTTTGGTAGTATATTTTTACAATCAAACTATTTGTTGGATTTTTTCTCACCGCGAGTATTTACCAACAAGTTTGTTAAATTATATATATATATATAATATATATATATATATATATATATATATATATATATATATATATTTCGGCCTAAAACACGGCGAGGAGCCGAAGACTAATGTTGTGACGTAATATCATTATTTATTTATTTATTTATTATTTTTTTTATTCTTTCATTTTCTTTAAGTTGCACATGACTTTCACGATCAAAGTCATGCCACATTTCGCCACGATTACCATGATCGTCTTTCGGATGAGTTACGTCACACAATTTCGAAAGAAAATTAACGGATAAAAAAAACGCCAAATCCGTTCACTTCATTTAATGACTTTTTTGCCCTCATATACAACATTTCATTTTTTCTCCAGACAGTCTCATATACCTTGAAAAAGGGTGAATGTTCACCCGAAATATCGGAATTGATCAAACCAGGAACAGAACAACAATTGAATATTGAAATACTGATTTTTGTTCTGTTTTTTCTTGTTTTTGTTCTTCATTCCAATGCTTCAAAAGACCAAAAAAACAACGTTCACAAGAACATAACATACATAATTATATATCCGATCTCGCTGACAAGCTAAAGCGACAATTCTTCCAGGCTGTGGTTATATCATTATTGCTGTATGGATGCACCACCTAGACCCTAACGAAGCGCCTTGAAAATAAGCTAGATGGGACCTGCACAAGAATGCTGCCTACAGTCTTAAACAAGTCGTGGACACAGCACCCCACAAGGAGGCACCTGTATGGCCACTTGCCCCCCATCTCCCAAACTATACGAGTAAGACGGACTAGGCATGCGGGACACTACTGGAGAAGCAAGGACGAGCTCATAAGCGACATACTCCTGTGGAAGCCAATACATGGGCGTGCTAGTGTGGGCCGCCTAGCCAGGACCTATATTGACCAACTATGAGGATGCTGGATGCTGCACAGAGGAGCTCCCGGGGCCAATGAATGATAGGGAGGGTTGGCATGAGATTGTCATGGATATCCGTGCTACGTGCTCGACATGATATATATATATATATATATATATATATATATATATATATAGAGAGAGAGAGAGAGAGAGAGAGAGAGAGGGAGAGATTGATATATATATATTATATATATATATATATATTGGGAAAGAGGGGGTAGATAGATAGATATTCTTCTTTAAATGATGTGTGACCAGACTAGAGAGAAAGAGAAAGAGTGTGTGTGTGTTGGTGTGTGTGTGTGTGTGTGTCTGTCTGTCTGTCTGTCTGTCTGTGCGTGTGTATGTATGTGTGACTGCATGCGTGTCACTGTCTGTGTCCGTCTGTGTCTGTGTGTGCGAGTCTGATTTCATTTAATTCAAGTGGTCTGTCTGGTCAGGTCATTGCTTCTCTCCCCTTTCTATGTTTTTCTTTTTTCCTTTCTTTAAGAAACGATCTACTTCACCAATGAAATTGCTTATAAGGGGAATGAAATAGTAATTAGTTTTTCAGGGCAGAATAATTACATGAAATTACGCAAGAATTTCCCTGTATATTTTTTTTCTTTCGCCTTTTTGCCTTTACAATGGTAGGCTGGAAAAATACTTTGAACCAGACAAACTGAAAAGCTGAAGTGAAGCAGCTAGTGACACTCGTCAAACCATGAATGACAGCCCAATGGTTAGTGAAATGAGCAGTACTTCATTTGTCCTGCATCTAGTGGTGAAGTTCCATTCTGAAGCTCTGGGGAGTGTGGAGTCAAGCCTAGCACCTACATGATAGTTCCGATACTCTTGTCCTTATGACAAACCTCTAACACTTGTTATTATATATTTGCTAGAAGGCGGTGACTGAGGGTCTTAGTGTCCTGGATGTGAAGTTCCAATTCTGAAGCTCTGGGGAGTGTGGAGTCAAGCCCTAGCACCTACATGATAGTTCCGATACTCTTGCCCTTATGGCAAACCTCTAACACTTTTTATATATATTTGCTAGAAGGCGGTGAC
>CM042165.1:81700327-81705327 GCA_023376005.1 Doryteuthis pealeii
TATACGTATTCAAGAAAGGATTATATCATATTATAATTTTATTATAGGTTCTACCTATGAAATCTATCTAATTGTGGAACTCTTCAAAGATACTCATAAGTAAGTACAAAAAACAGCTTTTAGAAAAATAAAGTGTTGCATATCGTGCAACGGAAGAGGAAGCTTCCGGCAAAAAGACAAAGAGAAATATAAAAATATATATTTCAAAAAAGGGAGAACGAAAGAGAGGTCTTCCGGTCAAGAAGCAGGGAGAAGATGAAGAAATAGACAAAAGAAAAAGGGAAAACGGAAGACTCCTCTTCCGGCGAAAGGGCGGAGAGAAAGATAAAGAAATATATAAAAAATGTCCGTTATCAGATCAAAAGATAAAAATGCGTGGGCATATAAAGTGTAAAATGCGTGTGTATAAAGGCTAGTGGTGAAGGGTGTCAATCAGTTCTCAGCGAGCAGCCGAGAAGGTAACCTCGTTGCCTCTCAACCCCCTCGGGCATTTTCATTGTGAACGCTCTGCGCCCTCACCACCCACACTCCGAAGAAAATAAAGACGGGTCCTATTTTGATATACACGTATCTGTGGTTTCATTGAATTCCAGTAGTCGGCTATACAACAAAAGCTGTTTCAAACCATTCATGAGTTTAGGGGATATTTTTTTATTGCTTTTCAGGCAACATCTGGTATTCCTGTTTGCTTTCACATAAAGAGTTAGTCGTGTAGATTCCTGGTAATTACTGTGTCATTAGTTCATTATTGCAATAATTGTTTCGGGCATATATATCTAAAACGAGTAATTAAGGAGAATGTTAATTGGTGCATACTCTTCAGAGGGAACACAAAGGCGTGTGTTCTCATTGAAAAGGTCACAGAAATAAACGGAATCCATCGACGTCAAGGGGTAATTCATTATTCAAAGAAATTCATTTAAAAGTTGACAATTTATTTCGATATCAGAACAGGGCATGCCGTAGTGGCTAACATGCTGAACTGTGACATAGTATGATCAGAGTTCGAACTCCAGTCACACTATTAAGTTCACTTTTGTACTAATACCCTTAAGAAAGTCCGCCCTGTCGGCTGGGGCGTTAGAATGCACCGGCTGCACCTCTGCAGAGGGGTAAGACTCCCCCAATGGGGCCACCTGTTGGCCGTGGGTGAGACCCGTGAGGCTTAAGGATAGAGCCCAGGTGGATGAGCAGTTCATGACATGCAATACTCCACTTTGGCCCTATCTTGGGCTAGACGGGCGGTCGGAAAGGCCCCCTCCGATCAATCGGCTGGCCACGCCAAGCCCTAGCACCTATATGATTTTCCCAACCCTATTGCCCTTATGGCAAGCCCCAACCTCTTTTTATCATATGGGTGCTAGAAGGTGGTGGCTGCGGGTCTACATGTCCTGGAAATGACGTTAAACTCTATCTGATGGTGAGGTTCCAGTTTTGGAGATTTAGGGAATGTGAAGCACCCCTTTATCACCATTCCTCCCTGATCTACTCTGACCCGGAGTGGTAGTACCTGTTAGGGTCCCATCTATGGGTTAAATAGAAAAATGTATTTATAAAAAAATTGTATTATCCATTAAGAATTGATTTATTTCAAAACTTTATCGGCATTAAATTACCCACTGAGGTTGATATGCCGTAAAACAAAACAAACCAAACCAAACCTTAAGAAAGTGATGAACCTCTTCATCCCGCCAGCAATAGATTAAACAGTTTGTTTTATTTTACGGCATATCAACCTCGGTGGGTCATTTAATGCCAACAAAGTTTTGAAATAAATTCATTCTTGATGAGTACTTTTTTACAAATATTTTTTTCTTTAACCCATAGATGGAACCCTAACAGATACTACCACTCCGGGTCAGAGTCGGCCTGTGAAAATGGTAATGAAGAGGTAGCACCATATTCCCAGACACTCCAGAACTGGAACCTCGCTTTCAGATAGAGTTTAACGTCATACCCAGGACATGAAGACCCTCAGCCATCGCCTTCTATCACATATATGAAGAAAGGATTGGGGATGCCATAAGGGCAATAGGGTTGGGACAATCATATAGGTGCTAGGGCCCGGTGTGACCAGCCGATTGACCGCCCGTCTAGCCTAAGTAAGGACTAAAGTGGAGTGTTGCATGTCATGGACTAGATTTAATAATACCACCACTGGTTTTCTACAATGATGCCTTTGATATCAACTAACCAAGAAGGTTGATGTGCCATTAAACTAAAAAATCAAGCACAACTATAAAAAAATGATATTACTACCAATGCTACTAATTTATATATTATCTCTGAACTGGTTGACAATGGTAGTAAAAGTTTAATATTTATGAATGAACTTTTTCTACGCTGATGATAGTAGTGACAGCTTTAGATTTATGAATGAACTCATACCCTAGCTATGAGTTAAATAGTAACATTATTCTTCTACAAGAGTATTTCGTGCCCATTTCATGTTACATCAGAATGTTGCTGTTCGGATAGAAAGTTGATAATGCTATGGCTTGAAAATTCTATCAGAAAGGTCAAATTTGAAGATGTAGAGGACATTAAAAGAGATAACACAGCAGGATCTACTCAAAGAGTATTTCGTGCTCATTTCATGTTACATAGGAATGTTGCTGTTCCCGATAGATAATTGATAATTTCAGCGGTGCTTCGACCAATGGAAAAATCGATTTCTGTGTTGTTTCGGCCAATGGAAAGATTTCTGGAATAAGTGTGTTTAATATCGAAGGGACTATTTTGAAACGAAAAAAAAAACTGTTATTCATTGCAAATTTTTGTCTTGGAACAAACAACTTCATTTTCAACACTCCTAGTATATATAGGATTACCAAATTTGTCAAAAAGAGGTCACCGACCCGGAATTTGTCGTCGTCGACCAAATAAGGAAGATATTTTGCCTCCCTCTCAAGAGATTGGAATTATCGCATTTCACATTTTTAGAAACACCCAAGAATGTAAAGCAATCTAGTTCTGTAAAAGTTCCTATTTTCTTTCGCTTAGAATTCACCATTTCTGAAAGCTGGTACCCTTATTTGGTATTTATTCTTTTGTTCTTGTTGAATTTATTCGAAAAAAGGGTGCATATCGCATAGATACGTCCTGGTTTCCTGTGCTAAAAACGCTAAGCGGTGCCTACTGAAAATCAGACCGTGCTATTTATGAATAATTTATTGGTTGTTTTTATTCTCGAAACTCGGTCGTATTTATTTAAAAATTCGTCACAGTTGTTTTGTATTAAGATAAAATGAAAGTACCGAAAAATATATTTTAAATGGGGTAAAATATTTACATTTACTTGTCGATAAAAAAACTGGGGGTGACTTACTTTTAACGCCTTCAAACCATTAAAATCTTATTTGTCGATATTTACATTCAAACCGCGCAAAATATTTTAAAGAGGGGAGGTTAAAATATTTACATTTACTTGTTGAGAGAAAACTTAGGCGGAGGATAAAATATCGCTTTCATATCGCATTAATTTTTCGGGAAATTATGCGATATGCACCGAAAAAAGTATACATGTATATATCTACCAACCCCTCCACACAAGTAGGATGCGACACAAGGTGATATTCTTAAGCGGAGTTTAACAGGTTTGCATTCAGGGTTTCCTTCCCCTAGACTGAATTAACTAGCCAATGTTAAAGAGCTCAATCTGCCCACTCCATAGCTGGAGGGGCAGTAGTTAGATGCATACCTTTCCCAAGGGTATAAGCGCTATGTAAAATATAAACTACCTCATCCAAGATTTGAACTCGAGTTGATAAGTCCTACAACTCCAAACATTACATCACCCACCTCTAAAGAACTTTTACATATATAACATAGGTTTATTTATCTTGCATGGTGAGGCAAATATGTGAGGGGAAGACCCCTGTTACCTTAGTACCTAGGCAGAACTTTCCCTAACTTCTAAAAAGGGTAAGGCCTGAGTTTAATGGTCGGCACCCCTTTAGAGGAATGCCTACAGAATGAAGTAAATTATGAGTCTCGGTTCCTGTGTCGTATCCCACAAAAAATACACCTTGAGGACAAGGTACACCTGAAGAAGGCTGGAGGGTACAATGGCTGAAACGTGTTTTTTTTGTTTTTTTTTTTTTAAATATCACATTAATGCTAAAATTTGAGGTACGATAGAGCTTCAGATATCCTTATGTTGATAAGTTCACTAAAAACGTTTAAGTTTCCAAATTTATTATGCCAAAGAAAAATATCATTTATAAAAATTTTTTAAAAAAACAATATAAAAGAAAAAAAATTACAGTATATAATTCATTACATTCTATTTTATTATGTTTTTATACAATGTAGTACTATTTTTCTCATTAAAAAAATGTAACAAAAAATAAATTAGTGTGTTTTGAGGGACAGGGGGCTGAAATGGATTAATGGCATTTACTGTTTATTTCAAACTGCCAAGCCAAGATACCAACGTACTTTTTTTAATGGTGCTCAATATCTTTATGAATTTTTTGCCGCTTTCAAGTTATTTTGATCGACATTGATATTGAATTATAACGTTTCAACAGTTTAAATTGATTTTGAACTATATCCATATATTGTCTCTTAAAATTTCTCTGAAATAATAACTTGTATTAATATTTGGTTTATTCGAACTATTAGCTCTTAAAACATTGATATTGTGACTAAGTATGAAGTTTTTAAGTTTTAAAATTATTTGGAACTAAAATAATATATTGGCTCTTAAGATATTGATAATACGACTAAGTATGAAATTCAAAATGACTTTTAGCTACATTAATATAGCAAAAAAATTAAGTAACGTAGCAGGAGTGGATATTGTCGGTATCAACTGGACTGCGAGGAAGTCTTTCCCCTTTTGCCCAGGAAGATTGACCTTGCATCTGAGCAGGTCTCCAATTTACTGCACAGAACCAAACTGTATAACTCATGATGCTATTTCCAAACAATGGTACAAGTAAAAGTGTTGGTATCCTTATTCAGTATACTAAGTTTTTATTAGAAAAAAGAAAAAA
>CM042165.1:81710327-81755327 GCA_023376005.1 Doryteuthis pealeii
CGTGTTCGATTAAAACAGATTAGTATTATCGTTTCCGCGCGCTCACACACTCTTTTTATCTTTCCGAATTTTTATTTCTTATGTTTACTTAAGAGCTATTGCAAATACTTCAATACGTAAATAGTATAATAATCTTGATTTAACTCTCTCTCTCTCTCTCTCTCTCTCTCTCTCTCTCTCTCTCTCTCTCTCTCTCTCATCTTTTTATCATGTTCGATTAAAACAGATTAGTGTTATCGTTTCCGCGCGCTCACACCCTTTTTTTATCTTTCCGAATTCTTATTTTTTATGAGTGTCGTTACCTCAGCTAAATAATGGACGTTTCTGTTTTCATCATAAAGAAAGAATATATATATATATTCCTTATTTTCGGCTATAAATTCATTTCATTCTTACTTTATTCTTCTTTTTTCTTTTTTCTTTCTTTCTTGAATGACTTTATTTTAATCCCTTTTTTTCTTCCTTTTACTTCTCCCTTTTCATTTCTTTCTTTCCTTTTTTTTTTTTTTACTTTCTTTCTTTAATAATGTTTTATTTTCTCATCTGGTAGACTGTGAATTCAGGAGCGTAATCTTTTTTTTACCATAGTCTACCGGACAGTTATGTACCTCTTCTTCATATTTTCTTCTTTTTTTTCCTTTTTCAGAGTGACAATAACATTTTTTTCAACAGTCCACTTTTGCAGTTCTGAGGTCAAAATATGTATAACTGAATCACTAAGCAACATCAACGACTACGCAAAAAATTTACGCCCCTGATTTCACAGTCTACCCTTTCATCTTTCTTTATGTATCTCTTCTTCATATTTTCTTCTTTCTTTTTTTTCAGAGTGACAATAACATTTTTTTAAACAGTCCACTTTTGCAGTTCTGAGGACAAAAATGTGTATAACTGAATCACTATGCAACATCAACAACTTGGCAAACATTTACGCCCCTGAATTCACAGTCTACCCTTTCATTTTTGTTTATGTACCTCTTCTTCATATTTTTTTTTTCAGAGTGACAATAACATTTTTTAAAACAGTCCACTTTTGCAGTTCTGAGGTCAAAAATGTGTATAACTGAATAACTACGCAATATTAACAACTACGCCAAAAAATGTACGCCCCTGAATTCACAGTCTACCCTTTCATTTTTTTCTTTTTTTGACAATAAAAATGTTTAAAACAGTCCACTTTTGCAATTCTGAGTTCAAAAATGTGTATAACTGAATCACTACGCAACATCAACAATTTACTACCCTGAATTCACAGTCTACCCTCTGATGTACCTCTTCTTTATATTTTCTTCTTTTCCCAGCCTAATCTTTCTCTTTGTTATTTCAATTCCCGCCTTAAACTTTTGTAATCTTTACTTTCTTCTCTTCCCTCCTTTTTTGTTTCTCTTAGCTTCATATTCGTTTTACATTCTTTTCTCCGTTCGCGCCATTACTCTTTGTCGTTCTATTCGTCCCCAGAATTTCCTTCTTCTTTTCATTCATTTCCTCAGCACTTCAGACTTAAACTTTCTAAAGGACGGAATAACACTATCAGGTGACAGGGTAAAAAAAAAAAAAAGTATCCCGTTGATTAACTTGAGAAATGGGAAAGCAGTAGAACTCATAACGAGGCTTGAGGAAACTTATTCAACGAATAAGAAGAACAAGAAAGGAATAAGAAGCATAAGAATGGCGTTGCCGTTTCGTCGGGAAAAAATCTGGGTCAAACATTTGTTACTAAGCAAAGATCGTGTTACCTATAAACATGTCGTTCGCAAGCGAATGTCAAAACGAGGCCAGTTAGCAGTTGTCGTTGTAAATAGTGGTTGTTTTTTAAGGACAGAGTTAAGGGCTATCGTCAAAAGAGAACTTTTTTCTTAAACTATAAGAAGGTAATTGTACGAGGGTGTGTTTAAAAGTAATGCCATTTTGTTTAGGACAGGTATAATTACCAACACATGAACATGGACCATACATCAAAATCAAGATGGTCCTCTGTGGATCACATCCCTACTTTCCCACATAGGTGATTCAAAAAGTAATGCCATTTTCTTTAGGACAGGTATAATTACCAACACATGAACATGGACCATACATCAAAATCAAGATGGTCCTCTGTGGATCACATCCCTACTTCTCCACATAGGTGATTCAAAAAGTAATGCCATTTTCTTTAGGACAGGTATAATTACCAACACATGAACATGGACCATACATCAAAATCAAGATGGTCCTCTGTGGATCACATCCCTACTTCTCCACATAGGTGATTCAAAAAGTAATGCCATTTTCTTTAGGACAGGTATAATTACCAACACATGAACATGGACCATACATCAAAATCAAGATGGTCCTCTGTGGATCACATCCCTACTTCTCCACATAGGTGATTCAAAAAGTAATGCCATTTTCTTTAGGACAGGTATAATTACCAACACATGAACATGGACCATACATCAAAATCAAGATGGTCCTCTGTGGATCACATCCCTACTTCTCCACATAGGTGATTCAAAAAGTAATGCCATTTTCTTTAGGACAGGTATAATTACCAACACATGAACATGGACCATACATCAAAATCAAGATGGTCCTCTGTGGATCACATCCCTACTTCTCCACATAGGTGATTCAAAAAGTAATGCCATTTTCTTTTAGGACAGGTATAATTACCAACACATGAACATGGACCATACATCAAAATCAAGATGGTCCTCTGTGGATCACATCCCTACTTCTCCACATAGGTGATTCAAAAAGTAATGCCATTTTCTTTAGGACAGGTATAATTACCAACACATGAACATGGACCATACATCAAAATCAAGATGGTCCTCTGTGGATCACATCCCTACTTCTCCACATAGGTGATTCAAAAAGTAATGCCATTTTCTTTAGGACAGGTATAATTACCAACACAGGAACATGGACCATACATCAAAATCAAGATGGTCCTCTGTGGATCACATCCCTACTTCTCCACATAGGTGATTCAAAAAGTAATGCCATTTTCTTTAGGACAGGTATAATTACCAACACAGGAACATGGACCATACATCAAAATCAAGATGGTCCTCTGTGGATCACATCCCTACTTCTCCACATAGGTGATTCAAAAAGTAATGCCATTTTCTTTAGGACAGGTATAATTACCAACACATGAACATGGACCATACATCAAAATCAAGATGGTCCTCTGTGGATCACATCCCTACTTCTCCACATAGGTGATTCAAAAAGTAATGCCATTTTCTTTAGGACAGGTATAATTACCAACACATGAACATGGACCATACATCAAAATCAAGATGGTCCTCTGTGGATCACATCCCTACTTCTCCACATAGGTGATTCAAAAAGTAATGCCATTTTCTTTAGGACAGGTATAATTACCAACACATGAACATGGACCATACATCAAAATCAAGATGGTCCTCTGTGGATCACATCCCTACTTCTCCACATAGGTGATTCAAAAAGTAATGCCATTTTCTTTAGGACAGGTATAATTACCAACACATGAACATGGACCATACATCAAAATCAAGATGGTCCTCTGTGGATCACATCCCTACTTCTCCACATAGGTGATTCAAAAAGTAATGCCATTTTCTTTAGGACAGGTATAATTACCAACACAGGAACATGGAACATACATCAAAATCAAGATGGCCCTCTGTGGATCACATCCCTACTTCTCCACATAGGTGATTCAAAAAGTAATGCCATTTCTTTAGGACAGGTATAATTACCAACACAGGAACATGGAACATACATCAAAATCAAGCTGGCCCTCTGTGGATCACATCCCTACTTCTCCACATAGGTGATTCAAAAAGTAATGCCATTTTGTTTAGGACAGGTATAATTACCAACACAGGAACATGGAACATACATCAAAATCAAGATGGCCCTCTGTGGATCACATCCCTACTTCTCCACATAGGTGATTCAAAAAGTAATGCCATTTTCTTTAGGACAGGTATAATTACCAACACAGGAACATGGAACATACATCAAAATCAAGATGGCCCTCTGTGGATCACATCCCTACTTCTCCACATAGGTGATTCAAAAAGTAATGCCATTTTCTTTAGGACAGGTATAATTACCAACACAGGAACATGGAACATACATCAAAATCAAGATGGCCCTCTGTGGATCACATCCCTACTTCTCCACATAGGTGATTCAAAAAGTAATGCCATTTTCTTTAGGACAGGTATAATTACCAACACAGGAACATGGAACATACATCAAAATCAAGCTGGCCCTCTGTGGATCACATCCCTACTTCTCCACATAGGTGATTCAAAAAGTAATGCCATTTTGTTTAGGACAGGTATAATTACCAACACAGGAACATGGAACATACATCAAAATCAAGATGGCCCTCTGTGGATCACATCCCTACTTCTCCACATAGGTGATTCAAAAAGTAATGCCATTTTCTTTAGGACAGGTATAATTACCAACACAGGAACATGGAACATACATCAAAATCAAGATGGCCCTCTGTGGATCACATCCCTACTTCTCCACATAGGTGATTCAAAAGTAATGCCATTTTCTTTAGGACAGGTATAATTACCAACACAGGAACATGGAACATACATCAAAATCAAGATGGCCCTCTGTGGATCACATCCCTACTTCTCCACATAGGTGATTCAAAAAGTAATGCCATTTTCTTTAGGACAGGTATAATTACCAACACAGGAACATGGAACATACATCAAAATCAAGCTGGCCCTCTGTGGATCACATCCCTACTTCTCCACATAGGTGATTCAAAAAGTAATGCCATTTTGTTTAGGACAGGTATAATTACCAACACAGGAACATGGAACATACATCAAAATCAAGATGGCCCTCTGTGGATCACATCCCTACTTCTCCACATAGGTGATTCAAAAAGTAATGCCATTTTCTTTAGGACAGGTATAATTACCAACACAGGAACATGGAACATACATCAAAATCAAGCTGGCCCTCTGTGGATCACATCCCTACTTCTCCACATAGGTGATTCAAAAAGTAATGCCATTTTCTTTAGGACAGGTATAATTACCAACACAGGAACATGGAACATACATCAAAATCAAGATGGCCCTCTGTGGATCACATTCCTACTTCTCCACATAGGTGATTCAAAAAGTAATGCCATTTTCTTTAGGACAGGTATAATTACCAACACAGGAACATGGAACATACATCAAAATCAAGATGGCCCTCTGTGGATCACATCCCTACTTCTCCACATAGGTGATTCAAAAAGTAATGCCATTTTCTTTAGGACAGGTATAATTACCAACACAGGAACATGGAACATACATCAAAATCAAGCTGGTCCTCTGTGGATCACATCCCTAATAGCAATGTTCTACCTTTGAATGAAAGCATATTCTGTAAAAATCTGTTGACTGTTCTTTGAGCCACTTCTTCACTACAGATTTCACTTCCTCGTCACTGGAATAATGTTTGCCTCTCAAACCCTCTTTCATGGGGCCGAAGAGATGATAGTCTGTAGGTGCTAAATCTGATGAGTATGAAGGATGCGGTAAAGTTGTCCACCCGAATGAGGCGATTTTCTCCCTTGTCCTGTTGCTTGTGTGTGGTCGAGCATTGTCATGCAGAAGGAGGGCATTGTCGATTAGCAAGTTGGGTCTTACTCATCAGATTCTTGCTATAAGCCTCGTTAGGGTCTCAATGTAGGCTTTAGTATAATATTTTTTTAAAAACTTGAAATAAAATAAAGAAAATGGCATTATTTTTTACTCTCCCCTCATAAATAGTGGACTCTATTCAGGAAAGTGAGAAACGTACACAATGATGCGTGGCCTCACCGTTCATATCCCCATCTACATTTCTTTTGTTCTTATACATTTATGGAGGCGCATAACATAATGGTTTGATTCGTAGGAAATAAACTCGTCGACTCGAGTTCAAATCCTGGTCATGGCTGTTTGCATTTCACATAGTGCTAATACCTTTGGGAAAGGGATGACTCCAATTATACTCCCTCCAGCTATGGGTAAATAGTAGGGAAGAAGGGGCATTTCAACCTTGGTTAGGCAACCTGTCTAAGAGAAGGAAAACTGAAGACGGAATATTGTTGGCAGTGCACTCCATTGTACTAAGTGGTCCAGTGACCTGCAACATTCCACTTAAGCTCTTACTTCGGCTAGACGGACGGTTGGATAGGCTCCATCCGATCAATCGGCTGGTTCAATGTTGTGGTTACGTCGTGAGAAATGGACACTACGAAACGAGTTCAAATCCTAGATCTGGCTGTTTGCATTTCACAGCGGTAATACCCTTGGGAAAAGTATGAGTTCGGTTATTCTCCCTCCAGCTTTGGGTAAATAGTAGTACATACTGGTCTCTTTAACCTTGATTAGGCAACCATTCTAGGGGTGGTCTGAATTCAAACCTGTTGAACTCCGCTTAAGAAGTTGACCTTGCGTTGCATCCTGCTCGTGTGGATGGGTTGGGTAAATATATATACATTCCCTGGCAAAAAAAAAAGAATTATAGGATTGGCACACTTAAAGGTTGTTTACTTAGGTTTCTGTCTTCTTTTTTATTTAGCAGTAAATATGCAAATAACAGATAAGAGGTAAGACATTTTAATTTAATAGCTGGATATTCTGGCTTCATATAACATTCTTTATACAAACTACATTACATTATTTAGATTAATGGTATAGTTTTCTAAGACTAGCAGAAAGGAAAAAAAAACATGGAATAACCAATATTTAGGAACACAAATTAAAAAATACATTTGTAATTTGTATTCCTAAAACAAATACAAGCAGATGTTTACTTATGTATATCAGTCTACAGTTAAAGGCGCTCATGGCTTAACGGTTATGATCGTAGGAAATGAACACGTTCGCACGTGTTCGCGTCCAAGATGAGGTTGTTGGTATTGCAAATAGCGCAAATTTCCTTGAAAAATATATGCCTATAACTAGTCTTCTTTTAGCTATGGGTAAATTGTGAGGCAGACTGGGTTCTTTAACCTTGTTGTAGCAACCGGTCTAGGAGGGAAAAAAACAACTCAGTATTCGAACCTGTTAAACTCCGCTTAAAATTGACCTTGTGTCACATCCTACTCGTGCAGCAAAATTGTTATATATATATATGTTTGGTTTGGTTTGGTTTAGTTTGGTTTGTTTTACGGCGTATAAACCTCAGTAGGTCATTTAATGCCGACAAAGTTGTGAAATAAATTCATTCTTAATGCATAATACAATTTTGTTTATCAACTCATGTTTTTCTATTTAACCCATAGATGGGACCCTAATAGGTACTACCACTCCGGGTAAGAGTGGACCAGGGAGCAAAGGTAAAGAAAAAAGCTTCAAAATCGGCTATTTTACGGTTATATGTCTATTTCTGCCCACATTAATCTGTGTATACCTATAAGTTTCATCACACCGCTAACTTTATTGAAAACTCATAGTTATACATAGATACCTGTGGACAGAAATTGATATATAACTGCAAAATGCAGATGTTTAAGCCTTCATTATAGCAACCGGTCTAGGAGGAAAAAAACTCAGAATTCGAACCTGTTAAACTCCGCTTAAATTTACCTTGTGTCACATCCTGTCCGTAGCGGGGGTAGTTAAATGTATACATTTAATGCAGTTATTTCACACCTCAACTAGCGGATGGGTTTATCTAATTGAAAGGAAACATGGCCCCAACAAAATAACTTTAAACTGAATGTTTGTTTGTTTTGTTTTACGGCATATCAACCACGGTGGATCATTTAATACCGACAAAGTTTTGAAATAAATTCGTTCTTGGTGGGTACTCAATTTTTTTATAAACACCTTCTTTCTCTTTAACCCATAGATAATAGGGCCCTAACAGGTACTACCCCTCTGGGCCTGAGTGGACATGAGAGTAACTTTTACATTTTTTCAAGTCAGCTAACTTTAAACCACGTAACTATGAGAATCTGTGTTACGTCTCAAAGATACGTGGTTCAAAGTTAACTTTTTAAATAAAATACACCGTGCATTATATCTGTTATTTATTGATATGTCAACACTGAAAATTTCGTTAAATCGGTTATTCCCTGATTTTGGTTTTTTTTTCTTTCGGCGGGGGACATACGATGGTGGAATTTAGGTCCGTTATGTTCGATTTAACCGAAATTAAGGCCAACAGAGTTGATATCATCGTGAAGAACAAAAAGGAGAGAAAGTGTCAGCTTATCAACAAGAATTTAGCAGCCAGAATTTCCATCAATGTTCGAAAAGTCATGATGATGATGATGATGATGATGATGATGATGATGAGGATGATGATCATGATGATGATCATGATGATGACTTCTTCAAAATAGCAATTTAAGTACACCTAATCAATTTCGTAGGTTAGAATTCTGAACAACATTTTAGAAGAATAGAAAAGAACCTGTTTTTACATTTTGAAATCGAATTTATAATTATTATTTGGAGTTTTTCACACCTGTCGTAGCCGGTGGTTCACTGGAGGCTGAGTAACAGCAAGTCTCCTCAGGTCTCCAGGACTTTTCTGAGTATTCTTGCCGATCTTGACAGTGCTGTAGTTTGGATGGTCTCGATTCTTCCTCTGATTTCTAATTCCTCCAAGTTCTTTTCCAGAGCGTTGGGGACCGTTCCAAGGGCACCAATACAATTAGTACGGCCTTTGTTGCGTTATTTGATAATGTTTTGAAAATAAATACGTTGGTTAAATTTGTTTTTGTATACCTTACGCCACTCGTCCATGAATATAACATGGAAAGATAAATTTGTTTTACATTTTTTTCTCATAGCTTTCGTTCTGGCTAGCAAGTATTGAACAAAATAATAATGTGGCCCGCGCTCGTTATTTCTTTGTCAATAATCCGGCCCACCGTGAAAAAGGTTTGGTGATCCATGTCCTTGATCAATCATGAAGATGATTTTAGAAGGTTAGAATACCTAAGTAAACGTGACCTCGTGTCGTCCAAACGAATGACACTTCATGCTGAATCGTCAATTTTTCCCTGGGGAATTTATAGAGGTAACCATGTCTAATTAATACACTAGGGAATCGCAAAGTCTTAAAGGGCTGACATTTTGAAACGAATTCTATTATCACAGATGTCATTTATTTTCTTTTGATTGTTTTCATAACTGGAGATTATAATTATTATTGCAAGCGCCATATTTCCTTGGCCAAACTCAAGGTTTCGTTTTTAAGGTCAGATTTGCGCAACATACCTAAAAATCGAGGTATATATATATATATATATATATATATATATAGAAAAATGAGTAAAGAAAAGAAATGTAGATGGATAAAAAATGAATTTAATCGATATCACTTTAATCGATATCACTTACCCATGTGTTTCGGTCAGTTTATCAAAATGTATACGGATTACGCTATTATTATTATTAAAATAATCAGAAGTGTGTCCGGAATATTTTTACATTTTTCCTATTATTATTAATATCATTATTTCAATTTCATCTGATTATTTTAATAATAATAATAGCGTAATCCGTATACATTTTGATAAACTGACCGAAACACATGTGTTAGCGATATCGATTAAAGTGATATCGATTAAATTCATTTTTTATCCATCTACATTTCTTTTCTTTTCTCATTTTTCCTCATATTGTCGGATTCAATTCCTATTCCATTTTTACACACACACACACACACACACACACACACACATACACGCACATATATATATATATATATATATATATATATATATATGTGTGTGTGTGTGTGTGTGTGTGTGTGTGTGTTTGTATGTGTTATATATATAGATATATGTTTATTTTTATTTCTATACTCTATCGATGTGGTCAAACATATATATAAAAAAAAAATGTTAAAGTTAACCAATTTTCTTATCCTTAATCTTCCGTCTGTATCATCTTGCAACCCCCACTTTAAAAATAAGACCGTCCAAATAGCCAAGATGAAATGCAAAATTGTAAATCCTGATTATTCACCGAACTCTTATTTCTTATGAGTGGCGTCACCCCGCTAAATAATGGACCATTCCATTCCATTTTTATCATAAAGAAAGAAAGGAGAGAAAAAAGACATTGTATACAGAAAAAATATAATAAAAAAGAAAGATACAGAAGAGTGGGGTGAGTGCGCGGAACCGATAACGCTAATCTGTTTCAATTTAACATAATGACAAGATTAAAAGAATGAAAAAATAAAAATAAAAATACGAGAGAGAGTTAAATCAAGATTATTATACTTTTATTCTATTTCGCAATAACTCTGAAGTAAACACATGAAACATTGTAATAATCAAATTATCATACTGTGCTATATCCACAGGTCCTTCTAGTAACTATAATTATTTCGTGTGATTGGGACTGATAGAAAATGCAATTTTTTTTCTTCTTTTATTTCAAAGGAATTCTATGATGACATAATGAGAAAAGCTTTTCTAAAGTAAAATCAACTGTGACGGAGAACGAGAAAAAAAAGAGCAAGACATTGTCTTGCCTGCCGGGATCGAACCCGCGTCCTCCCGCATGCAAAAACAAATGCGATTTAGGTACTGGACGGACGCGAGGTTCGACTGATGTGCCCGGATGTTTGGGTAATATGCCCATAAATAACCAAAGCGAGTGGAGCGTGGGGTGACAGTCAGTTGACTGACGCGAGACGGTAGTCAGCGGCGAAATGCTTTGTGAACGACCCAGTAAAGAAATTGATTTTAATCCAACAAAGAAACAAAACTAAATGGGAGTTGGGATTTTTAGCTGCTAAATATTATTTTGACGACGACGACGGATTTTCAGCTGCTGGTCGAAGACGAAGACGAAGACTGTGTTGACAAAAGAAAATTTTGCCTGCGAGAAGACGGTGGACTCGCTTCTTTTTGGTCCCTCCCTCAGCATGAACTTGTTGACTTATATATCTATCCCCCCCTCTATTTTCCCCCCTTCTATATCAACAATGCATTTTCAGGAACGAGTACTACTCCTGATTAAAAGTAAAAATTCATGATTCTTTTTTTATAAGAAATGCAAATTCAACTTTATTTAAACATGAATTCCAAGCATTTGGAATTTATAGCGAATTCCTCAAATACCTTGTTGTGTAATTCTTGTTTTCGTTTTAAATCAACAAGTATCTGTCTCTTGTTTTGGTTTGGTCGGTTTTACGGCATATCAACCTCAATGGGACATCTAATGCCGAAAATGTTTTGAAATAAATTCATTTTTAATAGAAACTCAATTTTGTTTATAAACTCATGTATTTCTATTCAACCCACAGATGGAACCCTAACAGGTACTACAACTCTTAGAATTTAACGTTATTGGCATGCATAAATCATAAACTACTTATGAATTATGTAACATATGAACGACACGACCTCTCCTGGTCTGGGGTATTCTTATTAATGGTTCATTTAAGTATTTTTAATATGCTTCGTTGGTTGGTTGGTTGGTTGGTTGGTTAGTTGATTTTACGGCATTTTACCTTGTTGGGTTATTTTATACCGATGCCGTTTTGTGTTATTCATGCTTGGTGGGTTTTCAAATTTTAAACCCAAAATTTTAAACAGTTTTAAACTACTTTTTTTTCAATCTAACCCATAGATGATCTAACAGGTACTACCACTCCTGGATAGAATGGACATGGGAGTTATGGCAATGTAGGGTACTTCACACGCCCTAGAGCTAAAAAATTGGAAATTCACCACTAGTTGCTGTTTAGTGTCATACCCAGGAAACTTCAGCCATCGCATATATGATAAAAAAGGGTAATTTATGAGGAAGTGCGTCCCGGTCTCCTGCCTCAGAAATTGCTACCCGGTGACTATTAAAATAACGTCCCCAGCTATGTCGTCTCGGCGGTGTTACTTGAAAGAAAACAACCAACTTAGGGCGTTAAATGTATTTTAGAGGGGGTGGCTTCTCTCTTTTTTTGTCGTAATTCTTATCTATTTATCGTAATTTGTCGTAATTCTTGTTTATTTATCGTAATTCTTGTTTATATGAAGATAGATATATAGTTTGGAATAGACTGATTACCCTACGACAAATTACGATAAATAAATAAGAATTACGACAAAAAAAGAGAAGTCCCCTTAAATACATTTAACGCCCTAAGTTGGTTGTTTTCTTTCAAGTAACACCACCGAGACGACATAGCTGGGGACGTTATTTTAATAGTCACCGGGTAGCAATTTCTGAGGCAGGAGACCGGGACGCACTTCCTCATAAATTACCAAAAAAGTGTTGGGGTTGATATAAGGGCAATAGAGTCGGGACAATATAGGTGTCAGAGCTTGACAGGACCAGCCGACCGTTCAAAATGGTCATTTCTAACTGCCTGTCTACCCAAGTTAACGTCAAAGTAGAATGCTACATGTCATGGACTTCGCAGTCACTAGAATTCTGTGGCCCTATTTGGGGAAGTATTACCCAGAGGTGCATTCGGCGTATTCTACGGGTATTTGCCTCATACCCCACTTGTATGGCTGGGCAAGGCCTCGTTTTAACATGGGCCCACCCACAAGCCGAAGCTCATGGGTGGGAAAGAACAAAAATTGCGTCGATCCCGTTGGCATTCCCGTCAAGAGGGGCGCCTCAGGCGCTGGGTAATAAACCCAGCCCTGCCCCTAAGTCAAGGGGGCAGGTATTGACTGGGGGGAAAGCACCCTGGGATCGACGCTATTAACTTGTAAAGATCCAGGGCCGAAGCCACTGGACCCCTACCTCGTCGGCGTATTCTATAGCCTGAGCCGACAGGGTTGCGTTTCATTTGGAAAAAAAATCTAAAATTTCCCCAAATGGAATCTTTTTGCAAATAATATCCAATTAGTCTACTGATTATTTAGCAAATAGTTTTTTAGCTTTTGCCAGATGGAATGTGTAAAAATATTGTTTATACAAGCAAATATATGCAGCATCCGGGTGCAAGTATTTAAGTTTTAATGTAATAAAATATCATATTAAATTAGAAAGGCTAATGAAACTAAATGAGAATGTTGATAAAAACAATTTGAAACAGAGCAATTATAATAGAAAATAGAACAACATAAAACTAACTCTTCCATTACTCTCGTCTTTCATTGGTAAATTTTCCTAATTTAACTATTTAGTTAAAATTGGAAATAAATAATAAAATTACACTTATTTCTTCTTGGAAATGGATTTCTTTTAAGATTTACCGTCGGAATTTTTGTTTATATTAAGTAAGATAAAACCAAACAATTAGAAAGCAATAATACAAAGCACATATTTATTAAAATAATTTTTTAAATATTAATATGCAAATTAACCTTCCCGTTCACACTGTAAACCGATATTTTGTTGTATAATGTAAAAACAATTTTATTAATAATTGAGGTTTAAATAAAAATAATAACACGGAGAATGTGACGTTAATAATTAAGGGAATTGTGACTTGACTTTTAATGTAGTTTTCATTACAGAAAAGAAAACACACAATCTCCATTATAATAAGATTAAGGATTTAGATATTTAATTAAAATTCTATTTCTAATTCTGAATTCTAAAAAAATATAAAAACTCAAATAGAATCTTCCAAAACCATTCAACTAGTCTACTGATTTTTAGCAAATATTTTTTTATGCATTGGTCAGAAGGAATGCGTAGAAATATTGTTTTGTATTAACGATTTGTATATTTAATTAAAATTCGAGATACAGTTCAAGCCAACTACATATTCAGAACAATGACATAAGAGCTGACTCATTCGAAAAACTTTGTTTATCAGTTTTAAACACAATCAAGAAAATAACAGCGAAAGAGTTACAATTACCTCATCGGCATATTAATAGACATTTAGATTAGTCAGAGAAATTAGCTCAATAGACCAAATAGCATTCCGGATCTCTTATATAACGGTAGACTGTGAATTCAGGATCGCTAATTTTTACCATAGTCTACTGGACAGATATTAGTGGAATATCAAATGAAGTCCAATCAGTGATGCTGATTGCTTTTTGGTTTAGTGCGTCCTGGGACGCACATATTTGCTTTGAATGAGTCCCTGGAAAAATTTATAGATCCCAAATAAAGCCGTCTAACTCCTAACTTGTAACCTATCCTGTTAATACGTTTCTAAGAAACTAGGAAATGTATTTACAGTAAGCTTGAAATGGTGGGGTGGGGAGAGAAAAAAGTAAAACACTGGGACGCATGGATCCGATTTTACTGCGTCCTTTTAGATTTTTGTGCATCAGGGACGCTGGACGTGTACCTATAGCATCTCTGAGTCCAATGTATATTTTTTTTAATTTTTCAACTGGGATTAATAGTTTTGATAAAAATGAAACTCTAAGGAAAACAAGACTAAATTCGTTAATTCGTTTAAAACGTAAGGGATAGCATTATTTGATGTTGTATAGATTTAAAGTTGTTGCGTAGTGATTCAGTTGAAATGCCGTTAAAATCAATCAATAACATTTTTTTCCTTTTTTTTTTCATAGCAGCGGCTATGGCGGGGTTGTCAGAAAAATAATTCCCAAGTAGTCCATGTTTCATTGTCCCAATTCTCACGAATGAATACGTACTCCTAGCTGTTGTTACTGATGATATCTGTAATCTAATGCCTAACACATTTTTACGTAATGATGTGCCCCAAATTGTATTCAAGGATGTAAAAACTATATGACTTCCTGGCAATTTATCTATTATCAAAATAACTAGCACAATGCCCGTCATAATTGGATGAGTGCTTAATGCATGGATCATCACTTCAACTCATCTTTAGGTCTGGAATGGTGATATCAGTTTGGTTGGTGTCTTAAAAACGCAAGAGCATTAATCGACTGGAATCCTTTGAATTTCATTATTTTCGTTGTCATTGGTGCTCTGCAAATGTGGGGAAATATTTTTTTTTATATTTGAAAGCTTGTTCTATCCAACGGTGTTATTGTGTTCCCTGTATGTATTATATATCCAACCGCTCCTCCAAGGACAGTATGTGACACAAGGTCAGTAAATTGAAAGAAAGAAAGGAAGAGAGGGAGAGAGAGAGAAATAGAGGGGGATGAGAGAGAGAGAGAGAGAGAGAGAATGAAACGTAGGGAAAACAAGCAAAAAATAATGTTATCTAGTAGTAAAATCTGTGGAGTGACCTATTGTCGGTATCAACCGAATGCGAGGGAGTCTATACTATTTTCGCTAGCGGTAGACCGGGGATAGTTTTGCTGAGATGAAGCATTACATCTACCGTCAAGATCACAGATACTTTACCACACAGATCAGATTACCTAAGCTGTGCTACTCATGCGCTAAGTTGGCAAGGGCCGCTATCGAACCTAGCACCTTGCTCTTCCCAAGGCGAATTCTATACCGACTGAGCTAACCATCCATACTACCTAAGTGGTTTACTGTTTCTATAATAGTGTGATTGGGCCGGTAAAATATGGACTATGGGAACATGATTTTTCTGACAATGCCACTGTCATCGCTGCGCTGCAAAAGTGGGGGAGGGCTGATTTGCTCAATAGACCAAATAGCATTCCGGATCTCTTATATAACGGTAGACTGTGAATTCAGGATCGCAAATTTTTACCATAGTCTATGGATAGATATTAGTGGATTTATGAAATGAAGTCCAATCAGTGATGCTGATAGCTTTTTGGTTTAGTGCGTCCTGGGATATTTGCTTTGAATGAGTCCCGGGAAAAAATTATAGATCCCAACTAAAGCCGTCTAACTCCTACCTTATAACCTATCCTGTGTAATATGTTTCTAATAAACTAGTGAAATGTATTTACAGTAAGCTTGAAATGGTGGGGGGTGGAAGTAAAACACTAAGACATGGATACGATTTTACTGCGTCCTATTAGATTTTTGTGCATCAGGGACGCGAATCTCTGAGTCCAATGTATATATTTTTTAATTTCACAACTGGGATTAATAGTTTTGATAAAAATGAAACTCTAAGGAAAACATGACTAAAATCGTTAATTCATTTAAAACGCTATGGCGTGGTTGTCAGAAAAATCATTCCCAAGTAGTCCATGTTTCATTGTCCCAATTCTCACGAATGAATACGTACTCCTAGCTGTTGTTACTGATGATATCTGTCATCTAATGCCTAACACTTCTTAACGTAACAGTGTGCCCCAAATATTATTCAAGGATGTGAAAATTCGTATATGTGAAAACTATATGACTTCCTGGCAATTTATCTATTATCAAAATAACTAGCATAGTGTCCGTCATAATTGGTGGTGTAGTTTACGCATGAATCACCACTTCTGCTCATCTTTAGGTCCGGGATGGTGACATCAGTGACCGAAAGTGAACATAATAGCGGGACTAGAGTTCGAACTCGCTTAATATGATTTCGCTGTTTACGCTGTTAGCCACTACACCACGGGGACTTGCCCTCAAATAAGGATTCAGACATTTCCCTGTTATGTAATAATTAATAAGCAGTTATCTTCTGAGATTTTTGTATATATATATATATATATATATATATATATATATATATATATATATATATATATATATATATATATATAAGTTAAGAGAAAGGAAATGAATCCGACGGTATAAGTATAGATCAAAGGATATGAAAACACACAATGCTGTTAAAATGAAAATATTTTATATCATATTCATAGCTAATATTGAACAATATTTTGATTTATAAAAATCATCTTCAGAGCTTGTTTTCTTTGGTTTATTTTCAGCTCCTCTCTCGATGAGTCCGGAGTAAAAACAAGCTCTGAAGATGATTTTTATAAATCGAAATATTGTTCAATATTAGCCATGAATATGCTATAAGATATTTTCATTTTAACAGCATTGTGTGTTTTCATATCCTTTTATCTATCTATCTATCTATCTATCTATCTCTCTCTCTCTCTCTCTCTCTCTATATATATATATATATATATATATATATATATATATATTATATATTATTTGATAATTTGCTTTTGAAGCATTGTTAAGTAAAGTATATATTTATTTATATTTTTGAAGGCAATTACAATGCGTATATCGTATAAAATTCGATAACTATTGAAATAATCATAACAAGCAAACTCGGCGAATAACGCATGCGACTTGTGGCACACTGTACAGCTGTTTCAACCTTATTAGGTCTCATACACTGCTGATGAGACCTAATAAGGTTGAAACATCTGTACTGTGATCCACGTTGCACGCATTATTCGCCGAGTTTGCTTGTCATGATTATTTCAATAATTATCGAATTCTATACGATATACGCATTGTAATTGGCTTAAATATATATATATATATATATATATATATATATATATATATATATATAAAGCAAAAACATTCATCTGTCAGTGTGACTTCGTAGCTAGCAACAAGGCTGGGCTGGTATCACACTCGAGAAAACACAAAATGTCTTCTTGATAGCATACACAACATGGGAGGAAACACTTCTGATCCTCATCTATCGTTTACAATAGGAGAGTCCACCATATTATATATATATATATTATATATATATATATATATATATATATATATACATGTGTGTGTATGCGTGTATATATATATATATATATATATTATATATATATATATATAATGACTTCTGGGGCGTTGAAAGATTACATTTTCGAGAATTCGGTTGTTAAGTACAAGGCATTTTTAAGAAAAATATTTTAATTACATTTTTTTTTTCACCAGCACGTTCTTCACCAGAATAAAAATCTTGCTGCGTCGGTTTCTTTACAAAATTGTCGAATTGGGACGAATTAAAAAAAAGAAATAAGAGAATGATTAGCATATTAATACTGTACCAGAACGTTTTATTATTACATTCACACTAGAAAGTATTTTCAACCTCCGAGTGCAAGTATTTAAGTTTTAATGTAATGAAATATCATGTCAATTTAGAAATGCTTATGAAACTAAATAAGAATGTAAATAAAAAGATTTGAACCAAAATTAGAACAACTGAAACTAACTCTTCCGTCAAGCCCTTCATTCAATGCTAAATTTTCCTAATTTAGGTATTTAGCTAAATTAAGAAGTAAAAAAATAAAATGACAGTTATTTATTATTGTTAATGGATTTCTTTTAAGATTTATACCTGAGATTTTTTCTGAGATTCTTACACATATATATATATATATATATATATATATAAAGTAAAAAAAAGTAAAGTCGTCGGGGTGGCCTAAAGTCGGTATCAGCCAGACAGCGAGGGAGTCTATCCGCTTTTCACTAGCGCTAGACCAAGAAGATTATTTTAGCATCTGAGGTGGAGCGCCACACCTACCATCAGCTCCTTACTTTACCGCACAGATCCCTGTGCTACTGATACGCTGAGTTGGCGAGGGTCGGTATCGAACCAGGGACCTTATGATTCCTAGCTGAACGCTCTACCGACTGAGCTAAAACGACCAACCCTCTGCACGAGCAGGATATGACACAAGGTCAGTTTATTAAGCGGAGTTTAACAGGTTTGTATTCAAAGTTTTTCTTCTCCTAGACAGGTTGTCTTACCAAGGTTGAAGAGCCCAGTCTTCCCTACTATTTCCCCATAGCTGGAGGGAGTATAGTTGGATTCATACCTTTGCCAAGGTTATTAACGCTATATGAAATGCAAGCAGTTTCATCTATGATTTGAACTCGGGTTGACGAGTCCATTTCCCACGACTCTAACCATTATGCCACGCGCCTTGTGGGTAATTTAATGGCCGATCTTTATATAGACTAGCAAATATATGCACCCTCCGGGTGCAAGTATTTAAGTTTTGATATAATAAAATATCATATTAAATTAGAAAGGCTAATTAAACTGACTAAGAATGCAGATAAAAGATCTGCAACAGAGGGGGTATAATCGAAAAATAGAACAACTTTGAAACTAACTATTCCATCATTTTCCATTACTCCCCTCTTTCATTGGTAAATTCTCCTAATTTAACTATTTAGTTAAAATAGGAAGTAAAGGATAATATTACAGTTATTTCTTCTTGTAAATAAATTTCTTTTAAGATTTATCCACGAGATTTTTGTTTATATTTCTTAAGATAAAACCAAACAATTAGAAATCAATAATACCAAGCACATATTTATTAAAATCAAATTTTAAATATCAATATGCAAATTAGCCTTCTCGTTCAAACTGTAAACCGCTATTTTGTTGTATATATAAATACAATTGCATGTTATTAGTACGTAGATATGGTCAACAGTATTAATAATGTAAAACAATTTTTATTAATAACTGAAGGTTTAAAAGAATGAAATCATGCAGAATTTGACGTAAATAATTAAGGTAATTGTGACTTGAGTAGTAATATAGTTTCGGTTACAGACAGAAAAACACACAATCTCCATTATAATAAGATATAATTTTTAAGGGAATAACTTGAAGGTAAATGTTTTTGTTTAGTTTAGTTTTATAAATTAAAATGAATAATTTTCATTAACTTTTGGTATATTGACAAATTGGTAGAAACAAATCGCACTAATCTGTATTAATAAATTGGTTGAAATAATTTTTATTAACTGAAAAATTAGAAGAAATAACCAGAAGTTGACTCTCAACGATCGTCTTCTAGCACATTTAAGATAAAAAGAGTTGGGTGATTGTTATAAGGGCAATTTGAACAATACGATTGAGACTTAATCATATAGGTATTGGGGCTTGACATGACCAGTCGATTGATAGAGTCGGGCCACTCAGACAATCCGCCTAACTCAAGTAAGGGCCAAAGTGGAGTGTACTGAATTTTCACTTTGAATTACTAGTTAAGCATCCTCAAAATATGTTCTCCCTAATTTTAATTTTTTCGTAAGGAATTCTTCCTTCAAATAAGCAGCAAGAACCAGCCTCATACGCTCTTTCTTGCGTTAAAATAAACTAGTAATTTTTCATCTGAATACTGAAATAATTTTCTTTCATAATAAATTATTTTGGACATTTTTCAATAAATATGAACTGTTTTTAAAAATCAATGAACTTGTTTTGTTTTTTTTTGTTTCTTTTTTGATGTTTTTTCCCAATATTGAAGTTTAAACAATGAATTGGCGTTATTAACATATTTAAAAATTCAGATGAAAAACAAGTTTATTTTCCAAAAAAAAGCAGATCAAAAGAACGTACAAGACAAGATCCTGCTGCTAATTTGAAGGGTGTGTATTATTTAAGGTTCTTATAATAGGTTGGAAGGCCCAAAGTGACCTTCCAATGTGGGTACATGTTTGTACATGAAATATTCCGACAAAGGAGCTAGAAGCTATTAACAAACAGACTTTAATGCGTGAGCACATAGAAATACATTCAAGACAGGAATAGATATACTATTCACAAAAGGTATAGCAATACGTAGATAACAGATACATAAACATATATATGAAGAGTGTAGGATTGACATCCTAAAGTACTGTTGGAGAGTTTCTTCTGGTATGTCACTTACTGATAGCTGGTTGGGGGGGGGAGCCTCCCACTTAAGGGTAAGAGGCACGAGCGCCTAAACCATGTGAAGTTGTTGCCGGTCCCAGAGAGAAGGGGACTCGGAATCACTAAGCTGCTGCCTAAATACTCTAGCCACCTATCGGCGGAAAACTGCAGCAAGGGAAGATAACTCTTCTGGACCCCAGATCGCTCCAAACAGGGACAGAAATCGCCAAAGGTGCATTCCCTTAAAAAAAGCTCTAAATTTCGGGAGTGTGTATCTTGAAGATAACCATGGACTGCTGAGCCAATAGGGTTCCATCAGTAAGCATCACGGGTCTCCACCATGGCCAACAGGTGGCGCCATTGTGGACATTTTAACCGTCTGTAGGTGTACTCTTCTGTCTCAGATGAGAAGAAGGTACATATACAGATATACAAGCGCACATGCACATACACAAACACCATGTGGAAGTTGAGTTAATACAGTCATCTCTGGGCTGCAGGTTCAATCAAAGGCGACAATAAATAAATAAAAAAGTAAAGTCGACGGAGTGACCTATTGTCGGTATTAACCAGACAGCAAGAGAGTCTATCCCTTTTTCACTAGCGGTAGACCAGAGGGATTGTTTTTGCGTTTTAGGTGGAGCGCCACACCTACGAGCAACTCCCCACTTTATCACACAGATACCTGTGCTACTCATGTCGAGGGCCGGTATCGAACCAGGAACCTTGTGACTCCTAGTCAGATGCTCTACCGACTGAGCTAAACTGTTCCCTAAAAGGCGACAGTAACATAGAATAATTAACACAGTTTAACACTTGTACCCGGTCATGGTTAACGTAGGTTAAACGATTAAGGTCCTGTCTCATAAAGTCGTTTATTTAAGCCATGGTGTTTCCATATTTGTTTTGGATTTCATTCAAATAATACCTATCAGCATTGAATAGTTTCATATGGACAATTCCATGTCAAATTATCCAGAAAAAAGTAAAATTGTCACCCACCCCCTTCAATTTTTCTGAAATTTTGTACAGCTATGGACTATATTAAAGTTAAACATTCCCCAAAATTTGAGCTTGCAATTTCAAAAATTGGCGGAGTTATGTCGATTTTTAACTCTCCAAATTTGGTAGGGTTCGCGAAAATTGGCGACTTTTTGTGATCTATTTTTGTCTTTAAGATGAGTTCTAGAGTTTCCCTACTCCTACAAGTTGGTTCTTGTCCTGGATGATTTGACATGCAATTACCCATATGTAAAATATACAGTAAACACTCGGTAAATTTTTACACCCCATCATTATATAATAGTTGACCTTTTACAATACAAATGACTTGTTTCCTTCTCAGTAAATTGCGCTTTGCAAATCGCTTTAATTTTGAGTTTAATTTCACGACAGGAACTTGCATAGACCATTGTGACGACATATATATATATATATTGCTTTTAGAGACAAAGATTTGCTGGTTGGTTGACACGATGTCAACCCTGTTACGATGTTTGTGGCTATCATTAGGTGTTCAAGCAAGATTGATGTCCAGCGAAATCTGTTGTGTTAAGCAGAGCGCGGTCCTGAGTGAAGAATCCTTTGGTTGCTTCTTAATGTCCCTTACTATTGGGTATGATCCTTTGGTTGTTCCTTGGTGCTCCTCAGTCTGGCAGGTCGTTCGTCAATGAGTGCAATTCGACATCTGTCAATATCAGCCGATTAAGTAGTTAACCAACCACGTATTCGGGCTGTTGATTGGCTGAGGTTTAAACCACGAGACCTCGCTTAGTCTATAAATTTAAGTGGTGGATTGCAGCACACCTTATATACTGCAAATAATCCAACAAACTCTTGTTGGTCTATTTACAGCATATTCTTTTTCTTTTCATAAGCAATCATATGTTTTCAAATAACAATTGCTATTTGATGATAATCCTTTATAAATAATTATAGTCGTCGGGGTGGCCTAATGTCGGTATCAGCCAGACCGTGAGGGAGTCTATCCCCTTTTCACTAGCGCTAGTCCAGGGAGATTATTTTAGCGTCTGAGGTGGGGCGACATACCTACCATCAGCTCCTTACATTACCGCACAGATCCCTGTGCTACTCATACGCTGAGTTGGCGAGAGCCGGTATCGAACTAGGAACCTTGAGGTTTCTAGCCGAACGCTCTACCGACTGATGCACATAATGGTTTCTACTAACTTCTTAATTAAGAATTGGTACATATATATATATATATATATATATATATATATATATATATATATATATATATATATATATATATTATATATATATATATATATATATATATATATATATATATATATATATATAATTTAGGTAATCAATGATAATTTATTTCAGCTTCAATTACTTCAGATTAGACCTCAATTTGGCTGGAGAAGCTTAAAGCTGAAATAAATTTATAATTCGATAAGATAAAGGTTTTGCGTTTATTTTTTTCATATTTTACATGCTCTCTCTCTCTCTCTCTCTCTCTCTCTCTCTCTTCTCTCTCTCTCCTCTCTCTCTCTTGTATATATATATATATATATATATATATATATATGTGTGTGTGTGTGTGTTTGTGTGTTTGTGTGTATTTGTGTACATGTGTAGTGTGTATGTGTAAGTGTGTGTGTGTTTTGTATGTGCGTATGTTGTGTGTGTGTGTGTGTGTGTACACTGAATTTTTATTTTTTCAGCATGAACATACCGAAGTTTTCGATATTAATCATCTATTTATACAGAAAGAAGCAGACAAACAGACATATCTTATGTGGGATAACATAGACATATAGTCAGCGGGTTTGGTTACAGTCAGTTCCTCGCCTATATGATCATAAGACCTTTGACTCTAACCAAATGCCGTTGACTGTACGCTATCCGAAGTTAGCCCAGATATAATCAATAACCAATTTATTCATGAATATAAACGTAATATATATACATATATATATATATATATATATATATATATATATATATATAATAGATAAAAGTAACCTACTCGAGTTTCATCTTCTGATTCGTCAGGGTTACATCCGTTGAATTAATCGAGTTTTAGATTAATCTCAGTTGGTACAATACATGCCCGTTGGAATGGGACTTATCTTTTATAGACAAACGCTTGTTTATATATATATATATATATATATATATATATATATATATAGAAATAGAGAGGGGGGGAGAGAGGGAGACAAGGAAAAGGAGTGGGGGCAAGGTGTCCGAATGTAACGGTTATCGTCGTAGAAAATGGACACGGTGATCCGAGTTCAAATTATATCTGGAATACGATTGGGACAGTTAAAATATCTGATGGCGAGGTTCCAGTTCTGGAGGTTCAGGTAATTTGGAACACCCCTTCATCACCATTGCCCCAGATTCACTCTGGCTCGGAGTGGTAGTACCTGTTAAGGTCACATCTTCCTCCTATGGGTAAATAGTAAGACAGATTGGCTCTTTAACTTTTGTAGATCAACTGGTCTAGAAGAAGGAAAACACTGAATTCAAACAAACCTGAGTCACACCCCGCTCCTGTGGAAGGGTTGGTAAATACCTCGAATCAAAGTGGACCTGGGGGTAATGGCAACAAAGAGATGTCTCAACAGTCCCCTAAAACTACCAAATTCAATTGCATTTTATACCCAGGACACCTATTGTTGGTGGGGGTTCTGTTGGATTATTTGGGGTATAAGGTGTGTGAAAGACCATAACATATATTTATAAACTCTTCCAGAACATCAGTAGCTGAATTAACCAATTAAAAACGTCCACACATGTATTTAATTTACTGTTTAACAGCGTTGATAAATTGTCCTATAGATACTTTCTAGCCGGACTGCTTAAAAGAACGACCAACAGGATCAACTCTGATACATCTTTCTACTTCGAGGACACATCACCAGACAAGGATTATATCTTATATTACTTTCTACTTCGAGGACAGACCAACAGACAAGGATTATATCTCCTATATATTTCTACTTCGAAGACAGATCAAATGACAAAGATAATTTCTAATACATCTTTCTACTTTGAGCACAGATTAACAGACAAGGATTATATCTGATATTACTTTCTACTTCGAGGACAGCTCACCAGACAAGGATTATATCTGATATTACTTTCTACTTCGAGGACAGATCAACAGACAAGGATTATATCTGATATTACTTTTCTACTTCGAGGACAGCTCACCAGACAAGGATTATATCTGATATTACTTTCTACTTCGAGGACAGCTCACCAGACAAGGATTATATCTGATATTACTTTCTACTTCGAGACAGCTCACCAGACAAGGATTATATCTGATATTACTTTCTACTTCGAGGACAGCTCACCAGACAAGGATTATATCTGATATTACTTTCTACTTCGAGGACAGACCAACAGACAAGGATTATATCTCCTACATTTCCTACTTCGAAGACAGATCTTTGAGGATAGATCAACAGATAAGGATTAAAACTGATACTACATCTTTCTACTTTGAGGACAGATCAATAGACAAGGATTAAAACTGATACTACATCTTTCTACTTTGAGGACAGATCAACAAAAAAGGATTGAAACTGATACTACATCATTCTACTTTGAGGACAGATCAATAGACAAGGATTAAAACTGATACTACATCTTTCTACTTTGAGGACAGATCAACAAAAAAGGATTGAAACTGATACTACATCATTCTACTTTGAGGACAGATCAATAGACAAGGATTAAAACTGATACTACATCTTTCTACTTTGAGGACAGATCAACAAAAAAGGATTGAAACTGATACTACATCATTCTACTTTGAGGACAGATCAATAGACAAGGATTAAAACTGATACTACATTTTTCTACTTCAAGAAAGGATCAACTCCGTGGTTAACATCTTTGAGGACAGATAAACAGACAAGGATTAAAACTGATACTAAATCTTTCTACTTCAAGAAAGGATCAACTGCGTGATTAACATCTTTGGGGACAGATAAACAGACAAGGATTAAAACTGATACTACATCTTTCTACTTCAAGAAAGGATCAACTGCGTGATTAACATCTTTGGGGACAGATAAACAGACAAGGATTAAAACTGATACTACATCTTTCTACTTTAAGAGAGGATCAACTGCATGATTAACATCTTTGCGGACAGATAAACAGACAAGGATTAAAACTGATACTACATCTTTCTACTTCAAGAAAGGATCAACTGCGTGATTAACATCTTTGGGGACAGATAAACAGACAAGGATTAAAACTGATACTACATCTTTCTACTTCAAGAAAGGATCAACTCCATGATTAACATCTTTGAGGACAGATAAACAGACAAGGATTAAAACTGATACTAAATCTTTCTACTTCAAGAAAAGATCAACTGCATGATTAACATCTTTTTCGGACAGATAAACAGACAAGGATTAAAACTGATACTAAATATTTCTACTTCAAGAAAGGATCAATCTTTATACCAAGAAGAATCTCCACTGTAACATTGCATTCAACTACAGACCTAAAATGACCACGCAGAGGAGACAGTCAGTGTATTCTATTTTGGTACTTAACGAGGATCAAACTGACAAACATTACAATAATGTTCCGCATGACGAACTCGTTAACCATCACCCCTCCCTGTTTTAAAAAGATAGAATTCGGTATATTTGCTGATAGGAGACACTCCTGGCAATTTACTTTGAGTGTTCATAATTTAATACTTAAAACAACATTGTCTGTAGATACGATATGGTTTTGAACTATATAATCACGTAAATCGCTCCGATGGGTTGATAATTACTATCATTATAACAATTAGCTAAATAAATTTAGTTCATATACTTAATATGTGCCACAATTAAAGTTTTAACACATACACACATATAGACAAAAGGTAAAATGGATATGAATCCGACAATATGTGTAGAAAGTTTTGTAGAAAAAACAACAAGATGTTTAAAGTTTTCCTGACAGAAATCTGTTTCAACCATATGCGGTCTTTATCAAAGCAACATTGTAAACGGAGAGACGAAATAAATATATCATTAATCACGAGGCACAGAACGCTCTCGATCAGTACCGGAATTTTCAAATAATTTTTAAAAATGCATATTTTATGTTAAAAATAAAATAAATTTTATTTTTTAAAATAATATAAAAATAATGATAAAAATGCTTATAATTTTAAAAATAAAATTTATTTTATTTTTAAAATAAAATACGCATTTTAAAAATTATTTGAAAATTCCGGTACTGATCGAGAGCGTTCTGTGCCTCGTGATTATTGATATATTTATTTCGTTTTTCCGTTTACAATCTTACTTTGATAAAGACCGCATAAGGTCGAAACAGATTTCTGTCAGCAAAACTTTAAACATCTTGTTGATTTTTCTACAAAACTTTCTACACACATATAGATATAAATATGATATATAAGCTTAGTTTTTTTAAGCGAAGCAATTGTTAGGCAGCGAAAAAAAATTGAAAACGATAAATGTTTTATCATTTTGAAAAATCTTTCGATGCCTGACATGTCTGCTACCATTGGTTTCATGCTATGTAAGCTTATTTTTTTAAGCGAGGCAATCGTCGGGCAGCGAAAAATTTTGAAAATGATAAATTTTTTATAGTTTTGATTTTTTTTTTCGCTGCCCGACATGTCTGCTACCATTGGTTTCATGCTATGTAAGCTTAGTATTTTAAACGAAGCAATCGTCGGGTAGCGAATAATTTTTGAAAATGATGAATTTTTTATAATTTTGAAAAGATTTTCGCTGCCCGACAAGTCTGCTACCATTGGTTTCATGCTATGTACGCTTAGTTTTTTTGTAAGCGAAGCAATCGGCAGGCAGCGAAAAATTTTGAAAATGATAAATTTTTTATCATTTTCAAAAATCTTTCGCTGTCCGATGATTGCTCCGCTTAAAAAAGTAAGATTACATAGCATGAAATCAATGGTAGCAGACTTGTTCTCATGTAAATAAATATCTACTAATATATATATATATATATATATATATTTACTTATTAACGCTTCATCACAGATATTGAACACTTTTCTAGTAATACTGTAGGTTGGATCACTACTGCCTCTTTAAATGTAATAGTGCCAACCATACACATTGATGATATAGATGTAAATATATATGTGGATAAGGTTTCAGATGAAATACGGCCGGATGAGAAAAGAAAGACAATGTAGAAGATAAAGCGAGAATTCTTCCAAGCTGTAGCTGTGTCATTACTACTGTATGGCTTCACCACTTGAACTTTAATAAAACGCTTTTTTTATAAGAAATGAAACTCACTTTGTTACATAATCTATGCGGTTGCATAAGATTATTGTCAATCCCCTGTATTTCTAAAGGGATGGCCCTTTTCATATCAAGGGCGGGACTTTCCATGGAATAGTACAGAAAAGCCCGCGAAATACGTGAAGTCACGTGGGACCTGGTTGGGTCCTCAGTTTTCAGTTTGGACGTCGGGCAGAGAAGATGTCCTGCCTTAATTGGAACTCACTGCATACGCGCGCTATGTTTAGTTACATGAAATGTTAAGTAAATAAAAGCTTAAGAAAATAACGGTTTTGTGATTAATGAATGTCTTGGTAACAAGACTGATCTAGAAGAAGAAATGAGTTAAGTGCGACCGACCAGCAAGACGAAGTCCAGACGCTAGAAGAGACGCTAGAAGAAGAATAGAAGTAATTAAAGAAAGAGGTATACAACAATTTCTTTTAAACATGAATTCCAAACATTTGTTGGTTGGTTGGTTTGTTTTGTGGCATATCAACCTCAGTGGGTCATTTAATGCTGCTAAAGTTTTGAAATAAATTCATTCTTAATGGATACTCATTTTTTTATAAACAGATTTTTCTATTTAACCCATAGATGTGACCGTAACAGGTACTATAACTCCGAGCCAGAGTGGATCTGGGGGCAATGCTGATGAAGGGGTGTTCCAAATTGCCAGAACCCCCAGAACTGGAACCTCACTATCAGATATTTTGACGTCATTCCCAGGACATCCAAGCATTAGTGTTTTATAGAAAATTCCTCAAATACTTTGTTGTGTAATTCTTGTTTCTGTTTGAAATCAACAAGCTACTGTCTCTCTCGATGGAAATGCGAGCAAATGAAGACAACAGTTATTGGCATTGTGTATATTAAGAAATCAAACTGTGGCCGTATTAGTGCTACTGTATGGTTACACCACTTGGAAACTAACGAAGCGCTTAGAGAAAGAAAGCTAGATGGGAACGGCGCAATGTTGCGTGCTGTCTTGAACAAATCCTGGAAGCAGCATTCCACAAAAGAGCAGCTGTACGTCCACTTGCCTCCTATCACACAAACCACCCGTGAAAGACAAACAAGAATACTAGATACTATTAGGAAAGCAAGGACGCGCTTATAAGCGACGTTCATGGAGGTGTGTGGTGGGATGGTTAGAGTCGTAGGAAATGAACTTGTTGATCGAGTTCAAATTCTCAACTGTTTGCATTTCACATAGCGCTAATACCCTTGGGAAAGGTATGAATCCAATTTCTATGGGCAAATAGTAGAGCTATATAACGTTAGCTAGGTAACCAGTCTATATGAAGGAATACTCTGATTTCAAAACTGTTCAGTTCCGCTTAAGGAATAGGCCATATGTCGCGTCCGACTTGTGCAGAGTGTTTGTAAATCTTATAATGGAGATTGTGTGTTTTTCTGTCTGTAACCGAAACTATATCACTACTCAAGTCACAATTCCCTTAGTTATTTACGTCACATTCTCCATGATTTTATTTTTACTTGAACCTTGATTATTAATAAAATTGTTTAACATTATTGATACTCTTGAACTTATTTACATACTAATAACATACAATTGTATTTATATATACAACAAAATAGCGGTTTACAGTGTGAACGGGAAGGCTAATTTGCATATTGATAGTATAAATTTGATTTTAATACATATGTGCTTAGTATTATTGATTTCTATTTGTTTGGTTTTATCATAATGAATATGACAAACATTCTAGGGCATAAATCTTAAAAGAAATCCATTAACAAGAAATAACTGTAATTTTATTCTTTACTGCCTATTTTAACTAAACTAGCATATATATGCACCCTCCGGGTGCAAGTATTTTAGTTAAATTTTATAATAAAATATCATATTAAATTAGAAAGGCTAATGAAACTGAATAAGAATGTAGATAAAAAGATTTTGAACAGAGGGGGTATGATTGAAAAATAGAACAACTTTGAAACTAACTCTTCCATCATTTTCCGTTACTCCCGTCTTTCATTGGTAAATTTTCCTAATTAAACTGTTTAGTTAAAATAGGAAGTAAATAATAATATTACAGTTATTTCTTCTTGTTAAGGGATTTCTTTTAAGATTTATTGAAGAGATATTTGCTCATATTCAATAAGATAAAACCAAATAATTAGAAATCAATAATACTAAGCATATATTTATTAAAATCAATTTTTTTAGATCAATATGCAAATTAATCTTCCCATTCATACTGTAAACCTCTATTTTGTTGTATATATAAATACAATTGCATGTTATTAGCATGTAAATATGGTCAACAGTGTACGTAATGTAAAGCAATTTTATTAATAATTGGGGTTTAAATAAAAATAAAATCATGGAGAATATGATGTAAATAACTAAAGGAACTGTGACTTGCATAGTAATATAGTTTCGGTTACAGACAGACAAACCCACAATCTCCATTATAATAAGATAGTTAAATTAGGAATATTTAGCAATGGAAGACGAAAATGATGGAAGAGTAGGTTTCAATTGTTCTATTTTTCTATTATAATTGCTCTGTTTCAAATTGTTTATATCAACATTCTCATTTAGTTTCATTAGCCTTTCTAATTTAATAGGATATTTTATTACATTAAGTTTCGGTGTTCTATTTTTGGATTATACCCACTTCTGTTTCAAATTTTTATCTGCATTCTTATTTAGTTTCATTACCCTTTCTAATTTTGATATATTTCATTACATTAAAACTTAAATACTTGCTAGTCTTATTATAATGGAGATTGTGGGTTTGTCTGTCTGTAACCGAAACTATATTACTATACAAGTCACAATTCCCTTTGTTATTTACATCACATTCTCCATGATTTTATTTTTATTTAAACCTCAATTATTAATAAAATTGTTTTACATCATTAATACTGTTGGCCATATATACATACTAATAACATGCAATTGTATTTATATATACAACAAAATAGCGGTTTACAGTGTGAATGGGAAGGCTAATTTGCATATTGATCTTAAAAATTTGATTTTAATAAATATGTGCTTGGTATTATTGATTTCTAATTGTTTGGTTTTCTATTAATGAATATGAGCAAAAATCTCGGGGATAAATCTTAACAGAAATCCATTAACAAGAAGAAATAACTGTAATTTTATTCTTTATTTCCTATTTTAACTAAATAGTTCAATTAGGAAAATTTACCAATGAAAGACGGGAGTAAGGGAAAATGATGGAACAGTTAGTTTCAAAGTTGTTCTATTTTTCAATCATACCCCCTCTGTTCCAAATATTTTTATCTGAATTCTTATTCAGTTTCATTAGCTTTCTAATTTAACATATTTTATTATATTAAAACTTAAATACTTGCGCCCGGAGGGTGCATATATTTGCTAGTATATATAAACGACGTTTACTTGCACAGTGTGGATCGGCCAGTGTGGATCGGCCGGTGTGGATCAGATCTGCGTTATTTAATGCCAAAGCCATCCACGTAGACGAACAGTAGAGGTACTATTTAACTCATATTGGTGGGGGGAGGGGGTAATGGGGTTCATACTCATCCGAAAATGGACCTAATAACGCGACTGGAGTTCGAACTCGTAATCTAAGATGTGCATACGGTCAAATCACGCTGAAAGTACTGTTTCCCGATACATTACCGAAGTTAAGCAACGATGAGCCTGTTCAATACCATTTAATGTTGGTTGGTTGATTGATTTTAACGGCATATCAACCCGTCTGGGGTTATGTCATGCCTAACGGTTAGGAAGTAATATATGTTGTGTATCTATATTAACACTTTTGTAGTAACTGGTTTTAATAATGTGTTAGCATCATTGGGGATCATGTTGTATGGTATTGATACAAGTTCATATCTATATTCTATGGTATAATTTTATTTCCCTCAAAAAGGACAGAATATCCTCCATGTTGACATTTTCAAATAGATCTTTTATATTGTTTGCATTAAAATAATAGTTTCTGATATGAGCAAAAAACCTGCATTCCATGAATAAGTGTTTAACAGTCAAAGGTGTTTGACATGTTTCACACTGTGCTTGTTTGAGTATATAGGAGTGCGTTTTCAATACCATTTAAGCAATAGCAGGTAGTGTAAGTAACCACATATCAAAATGACTTGATTCGGCATTAAATGACCCAAAAAGTGTTGATATGCCGTAAAACAATACCAAAACAACCAAGTGACAAATTATCACCGATGCCGCAGTCTAGCATGTTAACCACTACGCCACTGTGACTCTCCACATATAATTTTCAATTAACAAAACTGTTGTTTCTTTTTTAATTGCTTTATGGCTAAATGTCCTAACACCAGTAAAGCGTATAATTCGAGCTGAGCGTTATTTGACTGGGCACCGTATGTCAGATGTTTTGGTGTCCTGAGTCATAACACTAAACTGCATCCGCTAGTTGTTAGTAGGTTGGTTGGATTTTACGGCATGTCAACCCTTATTGGGTCATTTTATGCCAAAGACGTTTTTGTTTTATTCATTCTTGATGGGTTGGTTGGTTGGTTGGTTGGATTTTACGGCATGTCAACCCATTGCGGTCATTTTATGCCGTAGACGTTTTTGTTTTATTCATTCTTGATGGGTTGGTTGGTTGGTTGGTTGGATTTTACGGCATGTCAACTCTTAATGGGTCATTTTATGCCAAAGACATTTTTGTTTTAATCATTCTTGATGGGTTGGTTGGTTGGATTTTACGGCATGTCAACCCTTATTGGGTCATTTTATGCCAAAGACGTTTTTGTTTTATTCATTCTTGATGGTTGGTTGGTTGGTTGGTTGTTCGGCATGTCAACCCTTATTGGGTCATTTTATGCAAAGACGTTTTTGTTTTATTCATTCTTGATGGGTTGGTTGGTTGGTTGGTTGTACGCATGTCAACCCTTATTGGTCATTTTATGCCAAAGACGTTTTTGTTTATTCATTCTTGATGGTTGGTTGGTTGGTTGGTTGTACGGCATGTCAACCCTTATTGGGTCATTTTATGCCAAAGACGTTTTTGTTTTATTCATTCTTGATGGGTTGGTTGGTTGGTTGGATTTTACGGCATGTCAACTCTTAATGGGTCATTTTATGCCAAAGACATTTTTGTTTTAATCATTCTTGATGGGTTGGTTGGTTGGATTTACGGCATGTCAACCCATTTGGTCATTTTATGCCAAAGATGTTTTTGTTTTATTCATTCTTGGTTGATTTTACGGCATGTCAACTCTTAATGGGTCATTTTATGCAAAGACATTTTAATCATTCTTGATGGGTTGGTTGGTTGGATTTTACGCATGTCAACCCATTGGGTCATTTATGCCAAAGACGTTTTGTTTTATTCATTCTTGATGGTTGGTTGGTTGGTTGGATTTTACGGCATGTCAACTCTTAATGGGTCATTTTATGCCAAAGACATTTTGTTTTAATCATTCTTGATGGTTGGTTGGTTGGATTTTACGGCATGTCAACCCATTGGGTCATTTTATGCCAAAGACGTTTTGTTTTATTCATTCTTGATGGGTTGGTTGGTTGGATTTTACGGCATGTCAACCCATTGGGTCATTTTATGCCAAAGACGTTTTTGTTTTATTCATTCTTGATGGGTTGGTTGGTTGGATTTTACGGTATGTCAACCCATTTGGGTCATTTTATGCCAAAGACGTTTTGTTTTATTCATTCTTGATGGGTTGGTTGGTTGGTTGGATTTTATGCCAGAGATTGACTTTTTCTCGATTTGTTTACGCCTTACATTTAAACCGATATGCACGCCTAATTCATTTAATTATAACTAATTAATTCGCAAATTAGGTATGACTTTAATTAAGCACATAATCTCCCCAATATATATATATGTATATATATATATATATATATATATATATTTGTAAGCGAACAGTTGGTAAATATTTTTGTGAGCTTAGGGTTTATACATTTGTAGAAATAATTTTCATTATTTCAACTAGCAAAATAAAAAGACACCCTCCGGGCGATGTAAAAATAATTTTTTGAAAGATATTGCCTGAGGGGATGGGAGCTGAAAATTCAATGTCATAGAGTGTTTACCATAAGTATGTAAAATCGTCAAATTTATTCAAGGAGTAAAAAAAAATAAGAAAAAAAGAAAGACAATTTGAAATGGAAACAGTTCCGATAACTTTAAATATTATATTAGAATAAAACAATCTATATATAAATATATAACGCCGGGCATCTATTTATTGAAAAAATGAGGATTGTCTAACGTTGCATGCTCACATTTTGAGTAAATGTATTCTATGTTATGACGTTGGATTATGTGTTGGGTAATGTGGCGTAAGCAGTGACGCAGTTTTTGTTACAGACAAAAACCGGAAGCGAATCTCCATTATTAATAGATGTGTAGCAATAAATTGGTAGAAATTATTTTCTGTTGAATTTTTAATTAACTTCATGTGTATCAATAGATTAGAAGCAACACATTCATGTGTTAATAAATGTAAATTAATTCCAGTCTCATGTCAAACGTTCGGTTGGATGAGATCCTTTTCTTGCAAAGTTGTTGGTCCTGCTGATAGGATCTTAGAAAATGCTTCCCATCTGGATATCAGCATAACGTGTCCGTCATCTGCTAACAATATTTTGTATTTCCGCATTGTCACTTTCTGGTTTCTATCCGACTAAAATGTTCCAATTGGCCAACAAGAAATCTTGAGACCAAAACACAACATTTAAAAGAAAAGTTCAAAACCATTCCAGCAGAGAAACTTAGTTGAGCATGTATGGCACAAGATCATAAGTAAGGAGCTCCCAGTGTGTGCATGTGAGTTCTCATCTATGTATTAATACTCGTGTTCTTTAATTGTACGACAGTTATCATCTTGCAACACCCGTTGGTTAAAAATGAGACCATCCAAATCACCTTGTCAGCCCTACTAAAAAGTAATGAGAACAAAAAATAAAACAATAAAAGTGATGAGAATCTTGCAGTGATTCATATCGCACATTGTCCACGCTCTTGTCAGAATGCACACAATCATTTGTCCATACACCCAGCCTCTCTTCCAAATTGTAAGTGCTCGTATCATCTATCTGAAATAGAAAATGATATTATCATTATTATTACTAGCAAATATATGCACCCTCCGGGTGCAAGTATTTAAGTTTTAATATAATAAAATATCATGTTAAATTAGAAAGGCTAATGAAACTGAATAAGAATTCAGATAAAAATATTTGGAACAGAGGGGGTATGATTCAAAAATAGAACAACTAATTCTTCCATCATTTTCTCTTACTCCCGTCTTTCATTGGTAAATTTTCCTAATTTAACTATTTAATTAAAATAGGAAGTAAAGAATAATATTACAGTTATTTCTTCTTGTTAATGGATTTCTTTTAAGATGTATCCCCGAGATTTTTGCTCATATTCATTAATAGAAAACCAAACAATTAGAAATCAATAATACTAAGCATATATTTATTAAAATCAAATTTTTAAGATCAATATGCAAATTAGCCTTCCAATTCACACTGTAAACCGCTATTTTCTTGTATATATAAATACAATTGCATGTTATTAGTATGTGGATATGGTCAACAGTCTTAATGATGTAAAACAATTTTATTAATAATTGACGTTTAAATAAAAAATAAAATCATGGAGAATGGGATGTAAATAACAAAGGGAATTGTGACTTGAATAGTAATATAGTTTCGGTTACAGACATAAAAACCCACAATCTCCATTATAATAAGATTATTTACTCCTTTTGAGTTTTCACATCAGTATTAGCTGATGGTCTTTCACTGGAGTGACAACAAGTCTCCTCAGGTCTCCAGGACTATTCTGAGTATTCTAGCCGATTGCAGCAGTGCAGTAGTCTGGATGGTCTCAATTCTTCCTCTCATTTCCAGATGCTCCAGTCTTTTGTCCAAGTTTATTGGGACCCTTCCAAGTGTACCAACTACTATTGGTGTCACTTTCACTCTCTTATTCCACAGCTTTTTCAATTCTCTGACAAGGTCCAGGTATATATCCATCTTTTCATTTTCCGTCAGCTTCACCCTGTGATCTGCTGGAACTGCAAAGTCCACAAGTTGACACGTTCTCTTTTTTTTTTTTTTTTTTTTTTTTTTTGTTAATCAACACTAGGTCTGGCCTCCTGGCTGGGATAGGGTGATCCGTCTTTATCTCAAAGTCCCAGATAATTTTATGCGTTTCATTCTCAAGAACAGATTCTGGTGTATACATATACCCTTTTGTTGTATTGTCAAATTTAATTTTCTGCATAGTTCCCAGTGGATCACCTTCGCAACCCAGTCGTGCCTAGCTTTGTATTCTCGTTGTGCTAGTTTGCTACATTCACTTAATACATGGTTTACAGTCTCATCTCTGTCACCGCACAGTCTACATTTATTGTTTCGTTGCGTCTTATCAATTTCTGCTTTGATATAATTTGTTCTTATGGCAATTATTTTGTGCAACAATTATTAGTGATTCAGTTTCTCTCTTGAGGTTTCCTCTTATTAACCATGTCCAAGTATTATTATTATTATTATTATTATTATTATTATTATCAAGGTTTTCATACCTGCCGTAGCTGGTGGTTCACTGGAGGCTGGGTGACAGCAAGTCTCATCAGATCTTCGGGACTCTTCTGAGTATTCTAGCCGATCTCAATAGTGCTGTAGTCTGAATGGTCTTGATTCTTCCTCTGATTTCCAGTTCATCCAGACTCTTTTCCAGACCCTTGGGGACCGTTTCAATGGCACCAATTACAATTGGCACAACCATCACTTTCATGTTCTACAGTTTTCTCAGCACTCTGGCAAGATCCTAGTATTTGTTCATCTTTTCGCTTTCTTTCACTTTCACGCGGTGATCGGCCGGCACTGCAAAATCCATTATATTCTTCTTATTAATCAACACTAGGTCTGATCTCCTGATGCGTCTGTACCTAAAAGTCCCAGAGAATCTTATGCTTGTCACTCTCTAGGACAGATTCATTATTATTATTATTATTATTATTATTTTATTATTATTATTATTATTATTATTATTTTCACTCCTTTTGAGTTTTTCGCATCATTCTTCTTATTATCATTTATTATATTATTATTATTTGTTCCTTAATCTTCCGACTGTTATGACATTTCAACACCCCCTGGTTAAAAATGAGACTGTCCAAATCGCCCAAGATGAAATGCAAAAATATAAATCCTGATCACCTGGTGTCGTTTATCCGCCAAATTCATATTTCTTATGAGTATTGTCACCATTCTGTTTTTATTATAAAGAAAGAAAGGGAAGGAAAAGGACAAGTGAGATGTTGCAAGATGCTGTTGTTGTTGTTGTTGTTGTGGTTATTGTTGTTGTTGGGTGGTGGTGTGTGTGTGTGTGTGTGTGTAATTTCTCTAGTTAAACTCGGGTTCGATTTTTATCGGAACCAACCAACCTTTTTGATTAAATCCTTTGATACTTGATACAACTAAATTATTTGTATTAAGAATAGTTACTCGATTACACTAACAGCCACTTACGTTGTTTCGGGCATTCGCCTTTGAACAAGCCGAAGTCATCAATTGAAATGTCACTGACGGTTATATCAGCTATCGATTCAATTTCAATGTGAAAATTTCTCAACTTTATCCGGGTTTCGTTTACTTTGGCAAAGCCCTTTAACGTACCGGGCTTTTCATTGGGCATGTAATACCAGAATTCAACGACAAATAAATAGCAGCCAAGCTACAGATGAAAATAGCCACTCCAGACAACAGACTACAGAAAGATAAGTTCCGAAGTAAGAAAGTGCTACTCACAAAGAAGTACAGACGAAGATATGTTTAAATATGAGAGACACAACCACGGGTGTCTATTAATAATAGAGATTCGGTCTTAATTTATATGTAACCGAAACTACCGGTTACATTACCCCAAATCGTCAATACATAAAGAATAAAGAACAATATTTTATCATATATATCCAAAATTTTGATATGCCACATTAGACGATCCTTATTGTTTTTGAAAACATGCTTTGATAAATACATATCCAGTATTATATATTTATATATAGTATGTTTTATTTTGATATATAATTAAAGTTATCTAATGTATAGAGCTTTACGAGAAAATTATTTACAAACAAGAAAGTTATTTTTTTCAGTACTAAAAAGTTTACAAATAAGTAAATACCTACGATTTTGTGTAAAATGTATATGTAATATATTGAAAATAATTATTTAATTAATAATCAATAGATGCACGCAACATTTTATTTGAGGGGGACAGAACTAAGTTTCCATTTCAAATTGTTTTATTTTATTTTTTTTTTACTTCTGCTCTTCTCCCCAATCAATAACATTGAAAAATAAATTTTTACACCACCGGGTGTGGGTGTGGGTGTGGGTGTGGGTGTGGGCGCTTTTTATCCTAGGATACATAATCCAGTTTAAAACCTGTGGTTTTTACAGACATAAAGCAACAGAAATTGTTTTACAGACCAACTGTATTTGAAAGCGATTACATAACGTCATGGGCTAAACGACCATTAATCAACCGATTTGAATGAACTAAATTTGGTGACAACCCACCCCCCCACTAGCTGAGTTCATTTCCTTCCTTTCTGCTTATCAAAGGTCATCTGCAAATTTCAGTATTAAGTACATTAAATTTTTCCCAACAAAAATTCCTATCTGGTGACAAATGTGTCTAGTCCTGTCGGCTGGGGCTGTAGAATACACCGAGTGTGCCTCTGCAGTGAAATAAGATACCCCAATGGGGCCACCTGTTGGCCATGATGCTTAAGGACGGAATCCAGGTGGCTGAGCAGTCCATGACATGCAACACTCCCCTTTGGCCTTTACTTATGCTAGATGGGCGGTTGGAGAGGTTAAGAAATGTGCACATCAAGGATGTCTTAATGATTTTACGGCATGTCAACCAGTTGGGTTATTTTATGCTAAAGACGTTTTGTCTTTAGTCCTACTTGATGGGTATTCAAATTTTTCAAGCATTTTTAAACTCTTTGTTTTTTCTATTAAATCCATAGATGGACTCTAACAGGTACTACCACTCCTGGTCAGACTGGACCTGGGAATAATGGCAATAAGAAGAAGAAGAAGAAGAAGAAGAAGAAGAAGAAGAAGAAGAAGAAGAAGAAGAAGAAGAAGAAGAAGAAGAAGAAGAAGAAGAAGAAGAAATATTCAGAAAATAAAAGAACAAATAAAAAGATTACGAACTGATGTGAAAATATTAAGAAAAGAAAAGAACAAATAGAAAAATTACGAAGGGATGTAAAAATATTAAGGAAAGAAAAGGACAAATAAAAAAACTACGAATTGAATCAAAACTATTAAGAAGACAAATAAAAATTCCTCCAATTCCTTCTCTTCCTTTCTACTTTTGTAGGTTTTGTAGTAATTTGTTTATTTATCTCTTGATTTGGTATCTTTTTTAGCATATAATATTTCTAATATAATGGAGATTGTGTGTTTTTCTGTCTGTAACCGAAACGATATTACTAATCGAGTCACAATTCTCTTAGTTATTGACATCACATTATCCATGATTTTATTTTTATCTAAACCTCAATTATTAATAAAATTGTCTTACTTTATTAATACTGTTAAACATGTCTACATGATAACGTACCCCACTTGTACGGGTCAGGCACAAAGGCCCTATTTATGGGACCACCCACAAGCGAGACTCATGGGGTGGCAGGTGAAAATTGCGTCGATCCCGTCGGCATTCCCCTCAAGGGGGGCGCCTCAGGCACTGGGCAATAAACCCAGCCTTGTCCCTTTAAATCGAGGGGGCAGGTGTTGCCTGGGGGGATGGCCCCCTGGGATCGACGCTGTTAATTATAGCAATGGTCCAGAGGCCGAAGCCACTGTTGACCATATCTACATACTAGTATTTACCGCGTACCCCACTTGTACGGGTCAGGCACAAAGTCCCTATTTACGTGGGACCACCCACAAGCCGAAGCTCATGGAGTGGCACGTGAAAAATTGCGTCGATCCCGTCGGCATTCCCCCTCAAGGGGGGCGCCTCAGGCACTGGGCAATAAACCCAGCCTGGGGGGATGGCCCCCTGGGATCGACGCTGTTAATTATAGCTATGGTCCAGAGGCCGAAGCCACTGTTGACCATATCTACATACTGACAACATGCAATTATATTTATAAATACAACAAAATAGCGGTTTGCAGTGTGAACGGGAAGGTTAATTTGCATATTGATATTAAAAAATCGAATTTAATAAATATGTGCTTAGTATTATTGATTTCTAATTGTTTGGTTTTATTTTAATGAATATAAGCAAAAATCTCTTCAATGAATCTTAAATGAAACCCATTAACAAGATAAAATAACTGACATTTTATTCTTTACTTCTTCTTATAACTAAATACTTAATTAGAAAAAATAACAATGAAAGACTAGAGTGATGGAAGAGTAAGTTTCAGTTGTTCCATTTTTTTATTATACTCCCTCCGTTTCAAATCTTTTATTATACTCCCTCTGTTTCAAACCTTTTTATCTGTATTCTTATTTAGTTTCATTAGCCTTTCTAATTTAATAAAATATTTTATTACATTAAAACTTAAATACTTGCACCCGGAGGGTGCATATATTTGCTAGTATTTCTAATGATGGCTGGTATTTTTTGGCTATAAGTTAAAGATGTTGTTCTTAATTATATATTGGTGATCCATCACGTCTGTTTACATTTTCCTAAAGATGCATTTCTGCTGTTTAAAAGGTTGTAGTTTCCTTCGGACATACACCCATACATACATACACACAACTGGCCTTTATGTATGTATAGATAGATTAATTGATTTAATTTTGTAGTTTCCTTCGGACATACACCCATACATACATACACACAACTGGCCTTTATGTAAGTATAGATAGATATCGCTAACGCTATCAAAGATCTGCTTGTTTGATGAAATTTTACTTATTCTGTATTCTACTGAATGTGGACATTTCTTAATTATTGAGGATCAATGGTTAGACTCGGGATTTATTTTTGTGAGGTTAGTGTTGGATTTCATAAAAGGTTGACAATCATCTATTATAATATCTCTATTAATAATGGAGATTCGCTTCCGGTTTTTGTCTGTAACAAAAATTACGTCACTGCTTACATCACCTTATCAAATTCGTCATAACATAGAATAAATACACTCAAAATTTGAACATGCAACATTAGACAGTCCTCATTGTTTTTTAAAACTAGTTTTAATAAATACATGTTTTACATGTTTGTTTTATTTTAATACTTATTTAAAGTTTACATTTCAAATTGTTTTATTTTTAATCCTTTAATGAATTTGATGATTTTACTTACTTAGGGTACAAACTAGCTGACATTGAATTTTTAACTCCCACCCCTCAGGCAATATGTTTCAAAGATCTATTTTTACATCGCCCGGAGGGTGTTTTTTTATTTTGTACTAGTTGAATATAATATCCAGAAAGTTAACAATTTGTGTGTTCGATTTGATATCAACCGACAATCCCATGTTTATAAATGCCACAATAATGTATTTTCTAATCCGAACGCGTTCTCTTCCCGGATGCATTACTAACAACGAACAAAGCATCATTTCTTGGAATTGCAACATCCTTAAAGGCTAACCATTTGAACTAAACGTTAAGGATGATGCAATTTACAGAGATGACCTTATTTTCGATTTTCTACACTAATGTACATAATTCATAGGTTTATTCTTATGTATATTTCTGTTATATACCCTACCTATGAACATAAATGGGTATGTACCAATCCTCATCTACCCTACCTATGAACATTAATGGGTATGTCCCAATCCTCATATCCCCTACCTATGAACTATGAACATTAATGGGTATATCCCAATCCTCATATACCCTACCTATGAACATTATGGTTATGTCCCAATCCTCATATACCCTACCATATGTCCCAATCCTTATATACCCTACCTATGAACATTAATGGGTACGTCCCAATCCTTATATACCCTACCTTATGAACATTAATGGATATGTCCCATCCTTATATACCCTACCTATGAACATTAATGGTATGTCCCCCATATACCCTACCTATGAACATTAATGGTATCCAATCCTCATATACCCTACCTATGAACATTAAGGGTATGTCCCAATCCTTATATACCCTACCTATGAACATTAATGGGTATGTCCCAATCCTTATATACCCTACCTATGAACATTAATGGGTACGCCCAATCCTCATATACCCTATCCCTCCATATACCCTACCTATGAACATTAATGGGTATGTCCCAATCCTCATATACCCTACCTATGAACATTAATGGGTATGTCCCAATCCCTCATATACCCTACCTATGAACATTAATTATGTCCCAATCCTCATATACCCTACCTATGAACATTAATGGGTATGTCCCAATCCTCATATACCCTACCTATGAACATTAATGGTATGTCCTCATATCTCCCAATTATACCTACCTATGAACATTAATGGGTATGTCCCAATCCTCATATACCCTACCAATGAACATTAAAGGGTATGTTCCAATCCTCATATACCCTACATATGAAAATTAATTGGTATGTCCCAATCCGCATAAACACGGGAGTATTATGCTGACTGAGTAGTTTTATACCAGTAGCAGTGGTTTAGCTTCTTTACGCTACTGCTGGTGAGTATTGTATTTTGTTAATGTTATAAAGATTCCATTTCATTTCCAATCTCCATTTGGTTATTTCTCATTCAGTAACCTTTGTTAGGTTACAACACATACCAAAGTTAAATAGTCTTACTATTTACCTATAGCTGGAGTGAGAATAACTGGATTCATACCTTTCCCAAGAGTATTAGCGCTATGTGGAAATGCAAAAAGCCTCGGAGATGATTTGAACTCGGTAGCCGAGTTCACTTTCTATGAGGATAACCATTATGCTGTGAGTTATTTCGCTGTTTAGTTATTTCTCTTTTAGTAACTTTTGTTAGGTTACAATAATTCATGAGATTAGGCTTAATATGGATAATTATGGTATTATGGACTGTTATTCTCATCTTTATTGTGTATAAGCACAACGCTGTAACCCCGGACCCTGTTTTTAGTGGGTTTTTTTATTCGTTTATTATTTTAATTGCCTTAAAATAAGTCATCTTCAGACGATTACCCATGAATTCAAATGCAGTTTCGGAGCTTAATCTTAAATATCTGTTCAGTCAAGAGTTTAATTTAACCCTATTTACTTCATATCTTGACGGCTGCGTTCATGGAATGTCTTGGCAGGAGGTAATAAAATACAATTGCTGCATTTTGTGGACCTTTTGATTTGATGGTCTTTGTCTGATTAAGGTGTAGTTAGGTAAGTGATAATATTCTTTAAGATATTTTGAAATTTCAGTTTTTAGAATGAGTAACTTCTTATATTTAACTTTTCTATATCTCATCGGAATTTTATCATAGTCTGGTGGCATTGATTCTGCTTGGACACCCTTTAGTGAGCAGTAACGATTTAACTCCGAAACGGCATTTCAATTCATGGGTAATCGTCTGAACATGACTTATTCTAAGGTAATTAAAATAATGAATAAAAGAAACAGAGCCCGGGCTTGCAGTGGCCTGGGCGTTGTGTTTATACACAATAAAGATGAGGACAACAGTCCAAAATATCATTATTATTCATATCAAATCTCATCTCATAAATACAGACAAAATCTAAAGATACTCACCATGATAAAATAGTGTCGAAAAACAATCCATGAAAAAGTTTGCTGAAAAGATTCAAATGCTCCAGACTCGATAAAATAGAGGTTACTGTGGCATGAGCGTTGTGTTTATACACAATAAAGATGAGGACAACAGTCCAAAATATCATAATTAATTCATAGGTAACCTATCAATTATATAACACAAATAAGAATTGAGAGCAAACACCCATCAGTCAGATAATTGAGACATTAAGTTTATAAGTTTAGAATTTATTGTAGAAAAACATTATGTGACTATTTCTTGTTTGTAAATAATTCTGGACACGAGTCTAAAAGAATATATTCTAGCAGACTACCACCAGTAGGTTGAGAATATCAGTGAAAGGGCAAAGAGTAGCAGATACGAGATACATTGAAAGCATGAACGGCAAAATAAGAACAGTATACCTCCCGGGATATCGATAAAGAGTCAAGTTCTGAATTCCCGGACGTTTACCGAGTACGACAAGAGGCAACTGAAGAAGGCTGGAAAGTAAAGTTACCGAAACGTTGTAAGTATAGCCACCAAATGTATCCATCTTATTTTATCTGAGTTCACAAAGAGGCCAATACCTCTTTCTTCTTGCTTCAGGCTATGCAGTAGATTCAGCATGAGCAGGTGTATTTGCAAGAAGCGTTAGATCATCGAGGTAGTCAGCATGTTTTTGTTTTTTTAGTGTGAATCCATTTTTCTTTATTAGATCTAATGACGTTTCTAGCGAGATCATTTCTTCATAGACATATAGACATTATTCTATCAAATAATTGCTGATACACTAAATACTTTCTCTTTATTCATTCACATATCACACCCCCCACCCACCCTTTTCAACAATTAATTATATCAACGATGAATCGCTAATTAAACAGGCAGATGAGTAACCAACCCAGCGCAGGACACATCCTCTGTCAGCGCTTGGCTAGCGACTGTATTTCAAAGAACAGAGTCTAGGGTTTCCCTCCAACATTATTTAGGATCGAACCCCAGAGAGGGTAAGTTAGTGCTAGCAGCTAGCAGCTAAACAAAAGTGCTCAGAAATGTGTTATGGACGTGAAAAAAGCACACACACACACACAAAAACCCAACAAAACAAACAAAAAATATCTAAGTGTTACTTTTTTTTAAATATCAGCGTAATGCTTAATTAGAAAAGAACAAAAAAAACGTTACGAGTACAAGGCTGCAGTCGACGCTAAAAAAAAAAAGGATCTCCGGCCTGGAAGAAGAAAATCAAGATTAAACAGAGAATTGGTTTTACCGATATTTCATGTCAAATTTGAAATTTTCTCATCTCTCCCACCCCCCCAAAAAACAGACAAATTAATCCGCTGCTAAACAGAAATGTAAGTAAACATTATATATTTCTTATAACATTTATCCTTTCAAATTGAATTATAAAAGCATGCTCTACAACAGGGTTTCTCAACAGGGGCCATATGTCCCGCATGGGATCATGGGATTGTTTTGATGGTCACAAAGCTAAATTTGAAAAAGTAGCCAAGAAGGGGCGACAGAAAATTTAGGATCCACAAAATATATATATAAAAAAGTCAAATTGGCGCAGTGCCTATTGTCGGTATCAGCCGACTAGCAAGGG
>CM042165.1:81760327-81762827 GCA_023376005.1 Doryteuthis pealeii
TCTACATACGAATAACATGCAATTATATTTATATATACAACAAAATAGCGGTTTACAGTGTGAATGGGAAGGCTAATTTGCATATTGATATTAAAATCGAATTTTAATAAATATGTGCTCATTGTTATTGATTTCTAATTGTTTGGTTTTATTTATGAATATAAGCAAAAATCTCTTCAATAAATCTTAAATGAATCCCTAAAAAGAAAAATAACTGTAATTTATTCTTACTTCCTATTTTAACTAAATAGTTAAATTAGAAAATAGCAATGAAAGACGAGAGTGATGGAAGAGTTAGTTTCAAAGTTGTTCTATGTGTTCCAAATCTTTTTATCTGTATTCTTATTAGTTTCATTAGCCTTTCTAATTTAATATGATATTTTATTACATTAAAACTTAAATATTTGCACCCGGAGGGTGCATATATTTGCTAGTACTAAAAATATATATTCATTACTTATTTATTTATTAACGCACTATCACAGATATTGAGCACTCTCCTAATAATACTGTACGTTGGATTCCTACTGCAAGTGAGATAGTTCTAACCATATATATATATATATATATATATATATATATATATATATATATATATAAGATTTTGGTTTTGTCCAACAAGAGAAAAATATTCTATAATAATAAAAATAATGATATGGTCCACAAAATTGTTTACTTTTGTTTTGTTTCTTTTCATCGCATGTAGCATCTATCATTCATTGCCCCTGGGTGGTCTTCTGCACAGCATCCAGCATCCTCACATAGTTGGTCAATGTAGGTCCTTGGTGGGCGCCCCACGTTGGCATGTCTATGTTTTGGCTTCCACAGGAGAACGTCGCTTATGAGCTTGTCCTTGCTTCTCCAGCAGTGTCCTGCATATCTTGTCTGTCTCACTCCGATGGTTTGTGAGATGGTGGGCAGGTGGCCGTACAGCTGCTTCATTGTTGGGTGCTGTTTCCACGACTTGTTCAAGACTGCACGCAGCATTCTTGTGTAGCTCCCATCTAGCTTATTCTCAAGGCGCTTCGTTAGGGTCCAAGTAGTGCAGCCATACAGCAGCACTGATATAACCACAGCCTGGAAGAATTGTCGTTTTAGCTTGTCAGTGAGAATTATATTATATTAGGTATGCAAATTGATTTTTTCACAATCGAAAAAGGGAATTAGTGTTTTTTATATCCTAAATAATAAGTTTGACTATTGTTTACAAATATGTTGAAGATGTGACACGTGTTTCTGACTTTTATGGATTTTATGGATTTTAAAAATCGTAGTCTTGTTATTATTTTTGGCAAATAGAGGGGGGGTAATGTGTACCCACTAAATTTCGCGGTCACACGGACGAGAACCTTCGACAACAATCAGACGTGAACGGCAACAGGCGACCTTTTGACTCTTAAGTCGGGGAGAGAGACCAATACTAATACTCCAACTGAACGTAAGGGATGTGTAAACAAACAATAGGTTTATATATATATATATATATATATATATATATATATATATATTAAGAATGGAAAGGAGTAACCTACTCGAGTTTCATCGATTGATTCTTCAGGGTTACTTTAAATTAATCGAGTTTACGATTAATCTTAGGTGTTATAAACATGCCCGTTGGAATGGGACTTAACTTTAGTAGAGGAACCTACTACTAAAGTTAAGTCCCATTCCAACGTTTATTCCAATGTTTATAACACCTAAGATTAATCGTAAACTCGATTAATTTAAAGTAACCCTGAAGAATCAATCGATGAAACTCGAGTAGGTTACTCCTTTCCATTCTTAAAATAAATTTATGCTCTACATTGTATTGAGCACTTTGTATTTGTTTTTTCTCAACCTTAACCTCTGGATATTGTGCGCTTCCAACGATCGTTCTTATACCCACCGGTAAGTTAATACTTATACATATACAAATATATTTATATATATATATTCTGTCGGGTGGGGCTGGGCTGTAGAATAGACTGATTGAACACGTGCAGAGCGGTAGGATACTCTTGATACAGCTATCTTTTGGCCGTAGGTAGCGACCTGTAATGCCTTAGGACGGAATCTTGTTGGCTGTGCAGTCCATGGGCTAGACGGACGGCTGGAGAGTCTCCATCTGATCAATCGGTTGGTCATGTCAAGCCCTAGAACCTATATGATTAAGTATAATGTAATGGTTACGTCGTGAATAATGGACACTACGAACCCAGTTCAAATCCTGGATGTAGCGGTTTGCATTTCACAGCTGCAATACCCTTGGGAAAGATACGAATCATTATTTTCCCTATAAGTAAATAGTAGTGGAGTCTCTTTATCTTTGATTAGGCAACCATTCTAGGAGAAGGAAAAGTCTGATTTTAAACCTGTAAAACTCTGCTCAAGAAATTGACCTTGCGTCATATCCTACTCGTGCGAAGGAGTATATATTCATCTATTGTTTTCCTATGGAAATTACTAAAATTCTCATGTCAGATCCTGTTCGTGGAGAGGGATTGGTAAATATATAGAT
>CM042165.1:81767827-81772827 GCA_023376005.1 Doryteuthis pealeii
TGTTCCTTAACCGTCCGACCGTTATCTTCTTGCAACACCCTTTGTTAAAAATGAGACCGTTCAAATCACCGAGATGAAATACAAAAACGTAAATCCTGCTGTTGCTTATTTGCCGAATTCTTATTTCTTGTGTCGTCACCTTAGCTAAATAATGCACACGATACCGTTTTCATTATTAAAAAGAAAGAGAAGAAAAAGGACATGCTACACAGAAAACTTATAATAAGAAAGAAAGAAAGAAAGAAAGAAAGAAAGAAAGAGAGTAGGGGAAAGATGGAGAGAGGGGGTGATAATGCTAATCTATTTCAATAGAATATAATGAAGAGAAGGAAAGATATAAAGAAGATAAGTGTGAGAGAGAGATTATCATATTTTTTACATATTGAACTATTTTGAAATAGCTCTTAAGTAAACATATCAAACGTTGTAATAATTAAATTATCATACTGTGGTATATCCACAGGTCCTGAAAGTTATTATTACTATTGAAGAATAAAGCAAACAATAAAAGTAAAGTTGCCGGAGCGGCCTATTGTCGGTATCAGCCGGACAGCGACGGAGACTATTCCTTTTTGCTAGCGTTAGACAAGGGAAATTGGGTTTTTTTTGGTTTTTTTGAGATTAAAAATTTAATCATCACTGTCTGTTTGTCTCTTCTCGTCTCAGTCTCTCTGTCTGTCTGTCTGTCTGTCTGCCTCTCTCTCTCTCTCTCTCTCTCTCTCTCTCTCTCTCTCTCTCTCTCTCTCTCTCTCTCTCTCTCTCTTGCTATCTCTTTATCATCTATTAATTTCACTCCATCTATGTCTGTCTGTTTGTCTGTCTGTTTCTCTCTCTCACTCACTCACCCCCTCTCTCTCTCTCTCTCTCTCTCTCTCTCTCTCTCTCACTCTCTCTCTCTCACTCTCTTGCTATCTCTTTATCATCTATTAATTTCACTCTATCTATGTCTGTCTGTCTGTTTGTCAGTCTCTTTTCTCTCTCTCCCTCCTCTCTCTCTCTCCTCTCTCTCTTCTGTCTCCTCTCTCTCTCTCTCTCACTCTCTTTGCTATCTCTTTATCATCTATTAATTTAACTCCATCTATGTCTGTCTGTTTATTTATTATCTCTCTCTCTCTCTCTCTCTCTCTCTCTCCTCTCTCTCTCTCTCTCTCTCTCTCTCTACACACACACACACACACAGTCATGGTGACCATGACGGCTTCTTCTCCCCTGTCTATTATTTAAAAACCCTATTATTTACAAACATGCTTAGGTGACTCTACACACCAGTTAAGCAAGTAGAAGGACAAGCTCACCATCGATTGGAATTTCACTGATTAAGCTTTCTTTCTCGTGTTCACAGCATGTCGAAGCTTTGATTTCTCCAACAAGTGTCTGCTGTCTAGCCTTCTTGGTGAACTTTCTTTTTCTTTTTCTTTTTCTCTCTTTTCTTCCTTTGCTTTCTTTTTTTCTTTCTTTTGTTTTGCTTCTCATAACGTTTCCTCGTATTGATTCAGACAAAGTTTTGACCCACACATCATTTTTTCCCGATCTTCCACACACACACACACACACACACATAAATACATATATATATATATATATATATATATATAATGGATAATTGAATTATATTACCATGACCAGACAACTCGGCAAACACCATTTGCGACATCCTGAGCACTGGACAGCTGTTTCGACCTCCTTTGGTCTCATCAGCAGTGCATACCACAATCTCCGCCACTAGAGATTTAACCAGTGGACCACAGAGTGAAGAGCGGAGACTTTACACACTGAGCCACCAGTCCATGCCACACACACACACCACACACACACACACACACACATATATATATATATATATATATATATATATTGTGTGTGTGTGTGTGTGTGTGTGTGTGTCCAGCAATCACTGGAAATTTCGTTAATACAATCACAGACAATCCTTTACAAATGAAACATTAAAGAACCAAAATGAACTTTCTAAACATTTAACATAAGTTAAAGAGCTCAGTCTGCCCTACTATTTACCCATAGCTGAAGAGAGTGTAGTTAGATGCATACATTTCTCAATGTTATATATATATATATATATATATATATAGAGAGAGAGAGAGAGGAGAGAGAGATAGATAGATAGATAGATAGATAAAAGGTGGCTTACCGGTGAATATGGGCTCGATCGTTGGAGGTGCACAAAATTCAGGGGTTAAGTCCACGATAAAAAAAATACAAAGTGCTCAATACAAAGTAGAGCAAATTTATTAAAGAAATGGATACAATAGAAGCCTACTCGAGTTTCACCATTAGGATCTTCAATTAATTAATCTTCGATTAATTCAGTGGATTTAACCCTGAAAATCCTAATGGTGAAACTCGAGTAGGTTTCTATTGTATCCATTTCTTTAATTAATATATATATATATATATATATATATATATATATATATATATAATAGAAAATTATTTGCTTTATTTAGTGCATTGAGCACTTTAACATATTTAACTTAGCCAACTTTTTCAGTATTTTTACTTTTGGCCATTGCACTGGTGCCGCTTGATTATTTTCAGGTGCTGCGTATGTTTTGATCTTTTCTATTTTGTATGTGTGTGTGTCTGTATTTTTTTTTTCTACCGGCATTAATTTCTATTCCGTAATTACAAATTATAGTAGCGGGTGTTTTTACGCCGTCAGATATATATATATAAGAGAGTTTTATAATTTGCTTGAAGCCTTGTTTATATATTGGTTAGGAGGTTGATTTTGAAGGCTATCACAATGCAGGTGTAAAACAAAAAAATAATAATACGGTAACAATGGTGTTGTGTGTTGACCTGTATTTTATACTTGAATTTTCGAGATAAAATCTCTTTTTCAGAAGATCACTGGAACTGAAGCAGTCTAGGTATGGCATTTCTTTTTAAATCAATTTTTTTTGTTTATTTTTTTTTAAATCATTTAAAAACAATGCCATAACTAGACTGCTTCAGTTCCAGTGATCTTTTGCAAAGAGAGATATTATCTCGAAAATTCAAGAATTAAATACAGGTTAACACACAACACCATTGTTACCGTATCATTTTTTTTCTTTACACCTGCATTGTGATAGCCTTCTAAATCAACCTCCTAACCAATATATATATATATATATATATATATATATATATATTATTTATTCATTTGTCTTCATTATTTGGAAAGACTACTTACACATTGGTGTTTGGATGTACTCATACGCTGAGTTAGCAAGGGCCGGTATCAAAATAGCAGGAAAATAAGTTCCACACAAATTGTCAGAGCATGTGTTACTTCCGGTCTGTACAGATGTCAAGGGACTTAACTCTGGCTTATCTATCAAGGGGAGCAACTCTAGATATTTCATTAAGACGGGTCTTAACGCTTTGTTTCATCTTTGGATTTTAATATTGTTTTCTTTTCTTTTTCAGGTTGGACTCGCTTTTTCAAAGTCTCGCCAGTTATACTGGACTTCGAAGTGCCAGCAGTGATGACTGGTCCGACAAACTCAACCATGTCTACACCGTCCTTCTATTAATTCTTTCGGCTTGTGTCCTCATCACGCGGCAGTATGTTGGCAGTTCCATTTCCTGTTGGAATCCGGGAACGGCCGACAAGAGTCACCACGTCACTTACGCAGAAAACTACTGCTGGGTTTCGGACACGTTCGTGGTCAGCGATGACGAGACCTTCCCGCATGTGAACGACAATCTCATCCATAGACGTATTTCCTATTACCAATGGGTACCGTTTATTCTGATCTTCCAGGCTTTTCTTTTCAAGTTGCCGAATCTGATTTGGCGACTCTTCAACGGCAGGGCTGGCATCAACCTCGAGAAGCTCGTGACCCTGGCACACGAGACACAGTTCGGACACTACGCCGACAGAGAAAAGATTATCTCACACATCGCCCACTACACAGACAAATGGATCAGCATCAACCGGGACTTGAAGACCAATTCTTGCATAGAATTCCGCCACAAGATGGCAGAGCGCGCCTGCTTCCTGTGCAACCAGAAGGAAGGTACTTTCCTCACCGGTCTCTACCTGATTTCAAAGATTTTATTCCTCGTCAACGTTGTTGTACAGTTCTACATACTGGACTTGTTCTTATGGCCGGAGGACTACAACGGTTGGGATGTGGTAATTAAGGCGTTTAAAACAGGCCGTCTTACCCAATCGTCTGTCTTTCCGCGGGTTACCTTCTGTGATTTTAACGTCCGTGGTATTAGCCAACACAATTTTAGAATACAATGCGTCCTGCCTATCAATATGTTTAACGAGAAGATATTCCTCATGTTCTGGTTGTGGTTTCTGTTTGTGGCCATCTGTACAGGACTAAGCCTTCTGAAAACAATTTACGTTTCTATATGCAAAAAGGACTACACCCAGTACGTTGAAAGGTACCTTCGAAATGTCAGTGTGGAACTTGGCAAAGAAAGAACTTCAGATGAAGTTCTTAAGGATTTTACAAATTATCTCCAGCGGGACGGGATATTTGTCATGAAAGTTATAGGACGGGCGTCTACCGATATTGTTGTTATGGATTTGATGGAATGTCTTTGGAATATACATAATAAATCCAAGAAAAGACCTTTTCCTCATACTCTGATCACGGGTGTGTAGAATTACGCTGTTCTTTTTAGGATTTTGGTAAAAAAAAAAAAAATGGCAACACATTTCTTAGAATTTTCAAAAGTTCAAAAAATCATTTGATTCATACGCTTATAAACTCTGTGTTTATTGTTGTTGTTGTTATTGTTGTTGTTTATCGATGTAAACTGCTCACGGTGGAGATATTTTAGCGTAACTATTATCGCCGTAGGAAATTGACCCGATGGCCCGAGTTCAAATCCTGGACGAATCTGTTTGCATTTATCTTGTTTGTTTTGGGTTTTTTTTCTAGGGATGTCCAGATAGTGTACATTTTCCATGTGTCATAAACTGCTCACGGTGGAGATATTGTAGCTTTTATGGTGGTAATACCCTTGGAGGAAGTATG
>CM042165.1:81777827-81787827 GCA_023376005.1 Doryteuthis pealeii
GGAAAGAAAAAGAAAGAAAGAAAGAAAGAAGAAAGGAAAGAAGAAAGAAAAGAAGAAAAGAAAGAAAAGAAAGAAAAAAGAAAGAGAAAGAAAGAAAGAAAGAAAGAAAGAAAGAAAGAAAGGAAAAGAAAAAGAAAGAAAGAAAAAAAGAAAGAAAGAAAAGAAAGAAAAGAAAGAAAAAGAAAGAAAGAACAAAAAGAAAAAAAGAAAGAAAAAAGAAAAAAGAAGAGAAAGAAAAAAGAAAGAAAGAAAGAAAGAAGAAGAAAGAAAGAAAGAAAGAAAAATAAAGAAAAAGATAGAAAGAAAGAAAGAAAAAAGAAAGAAAAAGAAAGAAGAAAGAAAGGAAAAAGAGAAAAAAGAAAGAAAGAAAGAGAAGAAAGAAAAAGAAAGAAAGAAAAAGAAAGAAGAAAAAGAAAAAAGAAAGAAAGAAAGAAAGAAAGAAAGAAAGAAAGAAAGAAAGGAAAAAGAAGAAAGAAAGAAGAAAGAAAGAAAGAAAAAAAGAAAAAAGAAGAAAAAAGAAGAAAGAAAAAGAAAGAAAAGAAAAAAAAAGAAAAAAGAAAGAAAGAAAAAAGAAAAGAAAGGAAAGAAAGAAAAGAAAGAAAGAAAAAAAAAAAGAAAAAGAAAAGAAAGAAAAAAGAAAGAAAGAAGAAAAAGAAAGCAAAGAAAAAAGAAGAAAGAAAAAAGAAAGAAGAAAGAAAGGAAAAAAGAAAAAAAAAGAAAGAAAGAAAGAAAGAAAGAAAGAAAGAAAGAAGGAAAAGAAGAAAAGAAAGAAAGAAAAGAAAGGAAAAAGAAAGAAAAAGAAAGAAAGAAAGAAAGAAAGAAAAAAGGAAAAGAAAGAAAGAAGAAAGAAAGAAAGGAAGAGAAAAAAGAAAGAAAGAAAGAAGAAAGAAAGAAAGAAAGAAGAAAGGAAAAAGAAAGAAAAAAAGAAAGAAAGGAAAAGAAAAAAAGAAAGAAAGATAAGAAAGAAAAGAAAGAAAAAAAAAGAAAGAAAGAATTAAAATAGAAAGAAAGAAGATAGAAAGAAAGAAATTGTCATTATAAATATGAAAAAGAAATGAAAAAAAGAGAGAAAGAAAGATAGTGAAATGAAATATTTGTATTAAATATAAAAGATAAGATTATTAAAGAAGAAAAGAAGAAAGAGAAATGAAATATTATATGTAAAGAATAAGAAAGATATAATAAGAAAAAAAGAGAAGAAAAAAGTTAGGAGAAAGAAAAAAGAAAAAAATAAATAGAAAATATAACGAATAAAAAAATACAAAAAAAAAAAAAAAAAAAAAAAGATAATAGAATATTTTTCAATGTACCATTTTTTATGTCATTATACATAGTATAGTAAATCTAAAAATGTATATAGATACTTGATATTTTGTCATATGTTAAGTATATATTCTATATTGTAACCTATGTAGTAAACTTTTTTTGTATAAAGACCTATATCTGTTGTTTCTTCGTGTATGTATTTGGTGAGATATTTTTTTTCATATGTTTCATTTAGTCTCTTTTATTGTTTTATTCTTTATATATTTTTCTATTTTTCGTTTCATCTCTATGATATTTAACATTTTGCTTTGTTTTTTTCTTTAAATATATTTGTATTCTTATCTTGGTCTTCTATATATTTTCTATAATCTAATCTCTGGTGCTCAATATTGTGATACTAACATAAGCACTTTTTTTAGGGTTCTCATTTTTCTTTATAATCTTGATCGTATTGTTCTGTTACTTATCTATTTTCTCTAGACATTAATGTTGCTATTCTTAAGGTATGCATGATTCTTTTGTTCTTCTGTTATCAGCAATTCACATACTCCATCTTATTTACATTATCTTTCTGCTGATTTGACGCATATTTATTTGATATTTTTTTAACCATAGTGAACTTATTTCACAGCTATCTCTTTTCTTGTGATACTTATTTTTTTCAGGTCGCTCTTTCACCTTTTTTCTTTTTTCTTTCTTTTTCCTTTCTTTCTTTCTTTCTTCTTTCTTTTCCCTTTTTCTCTCCCTTCTTTCTTTCTTTCTTTCGTTTTTCTTTCTTTCTTCCTTTCTTTTTCTTTTTCTTTCTTTCCCTCCCCTCGCACAGTCTCGCAACATAACTAGAATAAATCTACTATAAAAATCTCAATACGCTTCTTAAAACCGCTTATCGTGTTGTTTTCTTTTAAAAAAAATTGCTTCAAGTAGATATTTCGCTGCGTCTCTAAATCTTATTCTTCACTTATCCTTTCTTCGCTTTGTCACTTGTCTTGTCTCATTCTTTCCTCCCTTCTTTTTCTCTCTCTTTTCTTTCTTTTTTCTCTTCTTCTCTCTCTTTCTCTTTCTCTTCTTCTCTCTCTCTCTCTCTCTCACACACACACACACACACACACATACTCACACACACTCTCTCTCTCTCACTCTCTGTATATATATATGGAACGTTACATCATCATTTTTTCTCAATTTTTGCGCGCAGGTCACACGCAGGTCACGCGCAAATCGCACGCAAATATTGAAAAGAATAACGTAGCGTTCAACCGTTATTAACAACCATAACAGAAAAATTACAGAAACACGCACAACCTATGTATATATATATGTGTATATGTGTGTATATATATATATGTATATCAATATATGTATTGATCAAAGCCTAAAGAAGATACCAGAATATCTGAAACACGTGTTGTGTATGTGAAATAAAAAGAATAAAACATTTTTTCTGAGAACGATACATTTTGCGGACCTTCTTTTTTTTTATAAAATATTACATTTTCTCCCGTTGGAACCAGAACAACATTTTATATATATATATATATATATATAGTGTGTGTGTGTGTGTGTGTGTGTTGTGTGTGTGTGTGTGTGTAAGGTAATCCAAATGACTGGTAAGTAAGGGATGATTCTATTTGGGATCATCGAAATCTCACTGTACAACCATACTGTATGTTCTTGTAGGTGCAAACATATATTATTCATACAATGATTTTTTTAATAAATCCCTTAAAAGAGCTCAATGTATAATAATCAATAAATTAAATTATATACAGAGCAAAAAACCTGATGAGGCTAGATCATTTTTTTGAGTTTCTTTGAAAGTATATATATATATATATATATATATATATATATATATATGTGTGTGTGTGTGTGTGTGTGTGTGTGTGTGTGTACTGGACATAACGTGACCAATTGGCTCACTCATTGAGCTCTGTGTAGATAATTGGGATGAGAGAAAATGAGTTTGCAAAACGAATATTAAAAAAAAAACGATTAAAAAACATTTTAATCGTTTTGTGAAACTCCTCAGAAAGGAAACGTTTGACCTAATTTAGATTTAAATAGACCCGATTCCTAAGAAGCTACAGGCTAGCTGCTTCCGAAACTTAACATAGATATATTTTCCACACTCTATATATATATGTGGGAAATAATTATATCTAAAGTCACTCTAAATTTTAAATAAAAATAAAATCATGGAGAATGTGACGTTTTAATAACTAAAGAAATTGTGACTTGAGTAGTTATATAGTTTTGGTTACAGCCAGAAAAACACAAGATCTTCATTCATTATAAGTATGACAAATGTAGAATAATCATACTAAGTTCCAATTACCGTCGATTTGGTAAGACAAGGCAACAAGTAGCCATAACTGAATACGGATCTAATCTTGTTGTAATACTACTGCAGAATACCAGGGTATTTATGAAGCCTGAACATCATAGAATGGAATAACCCAAATACATGAATGGACTCTTCTTGACTTCCATAAATACCAGCTAACTTGGCACTGGTTCAGTGGTGCTTAGCCAGTTGCTGTTGTTCAAACAACAGTACACTGACTGACTGACTGACTTCAATTTGTATTCTGCGACAGTGTGGGGCTTTCATCCCACTTTGTCAAACTCAGTGAGTGAACTTATTATGGATCAACATCCAGATCATTGGATTGTTTAATCTTCAGTCGTCAATCCCTGAAGCACTAAATAGTACTTACCTGTCATAAAAATGAGAGAAACTGAACAAAAAAATCGATGAGGATCTACTGGCATTATCTTATCTCTCTTGATACAACTACGCAGGTTAGACCGAAAGAAATAAAAATACCAAAAATCAGGGAATTAACGGAATTTAATGAAATTTTCAGTATTGATATATTAATGAATAAAAGATATAATGAACCAGTTATTTTATTTAAAAACTTTTACATTTTTTCAGGACAGTTAACTTTGAACCAAATATCTTTAAGGCGTAACACAGTTTCACAAAGTGTAATTTCCTATAAGTCTAACATAAACAAAGGGGAACCACTCTTGACTGATAAATTATTTATTTTCCAATTAAACTATCCCTAACCCTAACCATAACCCCGTCTTCTTTTTGCCAAATAGATCAATAAATAAATAATTTATCAGTCAAGAGTGGTTCCCTTGTTTATGTTAGACTTATAGGAAATAACCTCTCAAAGATACGGGATTCCAAGTTAACTGACCTGAAAAAATAGAAAAGTTTTTAAATAAAATAACTGGTGCATTATATCTTTTATTCATTAATATATCAACACTGAAATTTCATTAAATTTGGTTAATTTCCTGATTTTTGGTATTTTTTCTTTCGGCTGGGTGACATACGATGGTGGGATTTAGGTCCGTTAAGTTCGATTTAACCACTACGCAACTCACCCAAATTATATTAATTGCCAAGAATTTTGGAATGCATTTATGTTTATGCCTTAGTCATTTTCACAATTACCAACTCCAATTATTTACGGTAGAAAAAAATGATATTCAAACTCATTTTGATAAAAATCATCTAATAACAAAGTATGGCGAAAATTTCATGTCTTTTTTAACACCTCATGAATTAAAATTCAACAAAACTCTGAAATTTCTCTGAATGTTTGAGATGAGGCTTGAAGATTAGTATTATCTGCGTTATTCGGACTATTGTTATTTGTACAACGTTTCGGCCGATATACCCTCCGGCCTTCTTCAGGTATTTCTTGTCGGAATCGGGAACCTTCTGAGTGAAAGCAGTTAGAAAAATAATTAATTAACACAACTCCTACCCCAGCTATGGTTAGCGGAATGAGAACAGGATACCCCCGTGGACTAAATAAAGGGTTAGGTTCAAAGTTCCGTGATGGCTCCCAAATACGACAAGAAAGTTCCCGAGTTCGAAAAGAAGGTTCCCGAGTCCGAGAAGGTTGCCGAGTCCGACAAGAAATACCTGAAGAAGGCAGGAGGGTATATCGGCTGAAACGTTGTACAAATAACAATGAAGATGGGAACAATAGTCCGAATAACGCAGATAATACTAAAACTCTGAAAATATTTAAGAACCTTAGCGTAATTTATAACCGTACTCGAATTGGCTACCCGGCATTGCCTGGGTAGGGAGGGGATACTAAAAAGTTAGTTTTGCAAATCAATTGATTGTTTTGGTCTTACATTATTGATTTATGTTTTAATCACAAACGCAATCAATAACTTTCCTATTCTATTCAAATACTAACTTTTAAATATCCAGATGTAAATATAATCTTCATTATCCTTGCCCAAAATGCAAGCTCTGGTGATAGTGCTTGTTTTTTTTTAAATATACTAGCAAATATATGCACCCTCTGGGTGCAAGTATTTAAGTTTGAATGTAATAAAATATTATATTAATTTAGAAAGGCTAATGAAACTAAATACCGATAAAAAGATTTGAAACAGAGGGAGTATAATAAAAAATAGAACAACTGAAATTTACTCTTCCATCACTCTTGTCTTTCATTGTTATTTTTTCTAATTTAAGTATTTAGTTAAAATAGGAAGTAAAGAATAAAATGACTGTTATTTTTTCTTGTTAATGGATTTCATTTAAGATTCATTGAAGAGATTTTTGATTATATTCATTAAATAAAACCAAACAGTTAGAAATCAATAATACTAAGCACATATTTAATAAAATCACATTTTTAATATCAATATGCAAATTAGCCTTCCCGTTCACACTGTAAACTACTATTTTGTTGTATATATAAATATAATTGCATGTTGTCAGTACGTAGACATGGTTAACAGTATTAATAATGTAAAACAATTTTATTAATAATTGAGGTTTAAATAAAAATACAATCATGGAAAATGTGATGTCAATAACTAAGGGAATAGTGATATGAGTAGTAATATAGTTTCGGTTACAGACAGAAAAGCACACAATCTCCATCTTATTATAATGGAGATTGTGTGTTTGTCTGTCTGTAACCGAAACTATATCCTTACTCAAGTCACAATTCCCTTTGTTATTTACAGCATATTCTCCATGATTTTATTTTTATTTAAACCTCAATTATTAATAAAATTGTTTACATTACTTACACTGCTGACCATATCTACGTACTAATAACATGCAATTGTATTTATATATACAACAAAATAGAGGTTTACAGTGTGAATGGGAAGGCTGATTTGCATATTGATCTTAAAAAAATGATTTTAATAAATATATGCTTAGTATTATTGGTTTCTAATTATTTGGTTTTATCTTATTGAATATGAGCAAACATCTCTTCAATAAATCTTAAAAGAAATCCCTCAACAAGAAGAAATAACTGTAATATTATTCTTTACTTCCTATTTTAACTAAACAGTTTAATTAGGAAAATTTACCAATGTAAGACGGGAGTAACGAAAATTGATGGAAGAGTTAGTTTCAAAGTTGTTCTATTTTTCAATCATACCCCCTCTGTTGCAGATCTTTTTATCTACATTCTTATTCAGTTTCATTAGTCTTTCTAATTTAATATCATATTTTATTATAAAATTTAACTAAAATACTTGCACCCGGAGGGTGCATATATTTGCTAGTTATAATAAGATTTACATTGTCGTTAATTGTTTTATTTTCGTAGTTTCTTCCGGATATACATACATACATACATACATACATACACATACATACATACACACAACTTTGCTTTATATATGTATAGATTAGGAAGAGGACGAATGTAAAAAATCACATGTAAAAATTATTTGTTTTATAGATTTTAAAACGGGAGAATTTTATAATTCAAAATTTGTATCTGTCAAAATGGTGCATTTTTTTACTTTTTTGTCTCTCTTGAGGATATGCTCTTTTTAAAACGATTTATTTCATTGTTATTACTAGTACAAAATAAAAAAACACCCTCCAGGCGATGTAAAAATAGATTTTTGAAACATATTGCCTGAGGGATGGGAGTAAAAAATTCAATGTCAGCGAGTTTGTACCCTAAGTAAGTAAAATAATCAAATTCATTAAAGGATTAAAAAATAAAACAATTTGAAATGTAAACTTTAAATATGTATTAAATAAAACAAACTATATATAGATATATAATACCAGTCATGTATTTATTAAAACTTGTTTTAAAAAACAATGAGGACTGTCTAATGTTGCATGTTCAAATTTTGAGTGTATTTATTCTATGCTATGACGATTTTGGGTAATGTGACGTAAGCAGTGACGTAATTTTTTTTACAGACAAAAACCGGAAGCGAATCTCTATTATCAATAGATAAATAAGTCCATAGGAAAATATCTTTATATGTAATTTTAAGCTGTGTTCTATAAAGGAAAAAAAAAAATAAGTGACAATTTACAACGTTGAATATTTTATAAAAGTTGACAAAGAAAAGGGGGTGAAGTCGAATTTTGGCCATAGCAATTCATACCTTTATCAATGTTTTAAGAACCAGTCTATTAATGTAGATTTTTGTATTTGCAAATCTTTTGCAGATTACAGATCATTATTAATTAATTAACTAGTTGAATTTTTTAAATACTCACTAGATGATACTTACTTCATGATATCTATTCAAATGTACAGGTATCATGGGATAGAAGTTGAATTAAATTCTGTTTTTATACTTCATGTAAGTTAAGCATTTGTGTACTTCCTATAGGTATATGGGCGCCTCATGTGGTGTAATGGTTAGCAAACTAGATTAACAGACCATTGATAGTGAGTTTGATTATCACTAGGCGCACCATACTTTTGGTATTGTGACATAGCTAAGCTTAGTAAATAACTATACTAGGTGTATTAAAGCAATGAAACATTGGGGAAAAAAAGACTGGCAGTCAATGACTTACATACTTGCACCGATACGTGTACTCCAACGTAGAGTAACGCTGTCATAGGGGACATAAATAGCCAATGCTATGCAAATTCTCTTAACTTGTATAGATTGATATTTTTTTTTGGGGGGGGGGGTCTTATAAACCCAACGAAACAGTTATATACACTTTGGCCATATATTCAATTCAAAGATCGAAAAGAAAAGTAGTTTTAAACTTACATTGTATTTGCATTAAAATATTTGCAATCATTTGAAACAGCTAATCCCAGTCGTACTCAACTATACTATTACTGTTTTAAAAACCGATGTATTAATATAGTTCACAATCATTTTAAACAACAGAATCTAGTCATATTTGGTCAATCTAACAATTCTAGAATTCTAACATTTTAGAATCTAAAAGAATAGAGTCAATCAAGTAATTCTATAAATCGAAATTCTAGATTGTAAAAGAATATAAGCAATCTGGCAATTCTAGAAATCTAACAATTCTTGATTTTACAACAATAGAAAAACTATCAAAGCAGATACCAGATTTGGAATTTGCTCAAAACTTTAAATATATGTTCCTACATTTGGGGCGCTGGTGGTTGTCGACAGTGATGTAATCCGCAGGGTTCATTGGGAAGTTTCGGGTCTTCCAGCAACAGACTTCCCTCGGCCTGCTGACCCTATCAGAGGTGATCAAACTCTGGTACAACCACCAACAATAGCCGCTAAAAGACAATTGACAAGAAATTTTTTTTTTTTTTTTGCTCAACAGAGTTACTCTAAAAACATTCTGATATCAGTAACATTAACATTAGCGTTGCAGCCATATATTAGTGCTAACGCAGCTACAGCTTAAAATAATTTCCGTTTTATCTTATCAGACAGATCAGATTTCCATATGATAAATAACTTGCCTATAGCACGCTTTAGCTAAGCGTATATTGACATCATATTCAGTAGATGAGATATTGCTCAGGAGGTATAAGAACTAGCCTACTTATTACCATTTAATGAGGAGATAACTCCATCTTCTTTGAAACATATGAACTCAGTTTTATTTGAGTTCCCGTAGAGACCAATGCCTGTTGATGTATGCTCGAAGCTATACAGCAGAGATTCGGCTTGTGCAAGAAGTGCTATATCATCTGCGTAGTCAGCATCAGTATCCGTTTCTACGGGATATTGCCAGATTCTTGTTGTTGTTGTCTTTTTTTTTTCGTTAATTGTGAAAAGTCCTGAGTAGTCAATTTGAACAGTCAATAAAATGTGTCTGTGTTAGTGAGCATGCGTTTAACTGAGCAATGGAAAAAATTGGTTGGCTGGTTGGTTTGATTTTACGACAAATGGAAAATAAAAAAAATAAGACAAAAATAAAGTTAATCGTAAACATTTGATATTCAGTATATACAATATGCCCGCCCTGTCGGCTGGGGCGTTAGAATGCACCGACTGCACCTCTGCAGAGGGGTAAGACTCCCTCAATGGAGCCACCTGTTGGTCGTGGGTGGCGACCCGTGATGCTTAAGGATAGAACCCAGGTGGTTGAACAGTCCATGACTTGCAATATTCCACTTTAGGCTTTTCTTGGACTATACGAACGGTCGGAGAGACCCTATCCGTTCAATCGGCTGGCCACGTCAAGCCCTAGTACCTATATGATTGTCCCAACCCTATTGCCCTTATGGCAACCCCCAATCCTTCTTATCATAGGGGTACAAGAAGGCGGTGGCTGAGGGTCTACATGTCCTGGGAATGACGTTAAACTCTATCTGATGGTGAGGTTCCAGTTTTGGAGGTTTGGTGAATGTGGAGCACCCCTTCATCACCATTGCTCCCTGGTCCACTCTGACCCGGAGTGGTAGTACCTGCTAGGGTCCCATCTATGGGCTGAACAGAAAAATATGAGTTTAAA
>CM042165.1:81797827-81800327 GCA_023376005.1 Doryteuthis pealeii
TGACCATACACCTCTAAAAGATTGCTGATTCACAGGTGAAACCATAAGGACCAAAAATCATAAGGACCGAAAATATATGGTAACACTTTCCTTCCCATCTATTGTACTCTGCTGTCAATTCATATAGTTGTAAAATCCAAAATGTTCTTTGAAATGCTGACAGTAAATCAGTACGATCTTCTCTTTTTTAAATTAGGTAAAGCTCTCAAGTAACTATTACAAATCTAATTTCCACGTGTGTAGTCATCAGATTTGCATACTTGTAAAATCAATATAAGTGTATATATAAGTAGGTGGGCTAGTACATATATAAGGTATATGTACATATAGAAAAAGGTATTCAGAGAATGATTCTATCACAGTTGAAGTGTTTATTAACGTGAAACGTAATTCGGGATCGAAACCATTCAATAAAAAGAACGTTACGCTTAATATGTATAGTTTAGAATTTAAAATAAATTTCGAACCCTACACACATAAAAAGTAAAGTAAGAGTAATGTTGTAAGCAACATTTTAAACAAACGAATAAATATACAATCATCTTTTTTTTTTAGAAAATACGTTACATCTTTTTTTTAAATAATTTTAAACGCGAATTACGTCTCATAGTTTGAAACAGAACGCTACTAACGGTAATAGAATGCTAAAGTTTTTGTCGTTTTTTCCATAATTTGAATTGAATATAATCCAGAAGATAGGATATTAAATATTTACAATGTTCTAATGATGGCTTAAAATAAAAACTGAAACGTTTTACGTTGGCAAATACTTATATAAATAAAATCATTGTTTGAATACCTTTTTTTTCACATTTTATATATTTACATACCGATCAGATAATTCTCCATTTTCCCTTATATATGTGCTTATAGTACATAAAAAAAAGGTTTGTTTACGGATTGTCATTGAATGTAGATCAGAGACGGACTGTGGGGTCGAACAGTTAGGCAGTGACTGAGGGCCAAAAGCACCAAGAGGTTCAAGTAACAACATTCTTATTCTTAAAGTTGCCTTGAATGAATCAATGTATAATAGAAAAATACTTTAATACTATGTATATCTGCTGTTTTGTTTTTGTTTTTTAGCTACATTTCAGTGGTAATAAATCTATAATTGTTTTTGTTTTCTTTTTTTCTTTTTTACTTTTTCTTCATTTTTGAGACGTGAAACTTTTAAAACAATTCTTTTGATTAAAATTAAACATATATGTATTAAATATATGGTAGGGTGGGATTATTTAAGGAGACATTAACCCTTTGTGCCCAGGGTCACAGACCTCTATCAGTCCGTCTCTGAAGTGGGTGTCTACTAAGCTCAGATCTTAGCAGCTTTTTTTAATTTTTAAACGATTGTGGTTGATGATGTGTATTTCTCACAGTCGGCACCTTCTTCTTTTTTCTTATAAAGATCCCACAGGTTGGCCACCAAGTCTGACACGACAAGATTCGTCGAATTTTTTCCCACCACCCTCAACAGCAGCACCCCGTCGTTTCTCAGGTATTTTTCGGTGAAATCTTTGCAGCGTATCTTGTCGCTCTTGCACGTAGCCTCACCTGTCTTCTTGACGTACTTGAAAATGTAAGAGACGTAGCTTTCTCGAGCAAACATACGGTACATCCAAACGAGCAGGTTAAAGAAAGTCAAAGCTGTTACCACAGCAAACCAAAACCACAGAAAGGCGAACATCTTTTCGTTGAGTACGTTTATCGGCAAGATACACTGTGCCGTTAAAGGTATGATATTTTTAAGTTGTCTAATTTTGAAATCGCAGTAGGTAATCCGCGGAAAATAGAGCGATTCGCTTGGGGTTCCATTTACGGCTATTTCTTTAGCTAGATTCCAGCCGTAAGCATTATAGTCCATGTTTAAAAGGCTGGTGAGCAGATAATATTGCAACACCCCATTGGCGCAGTAAAGAAGCTTGACGAATAGGTAGAGACTTGACAGATAGGTACCTTCCCTTTTGCTAAAGGTGAACATATGAAAGTAGCTGATTGACCGGCGTACGCAGGTCATTTTTCCGTATCGCATTTGTCGGTTGGCCCGAATCCAGCGGTCTATATAATGACTAATGTCTTCGATAATTTTGATGCGTTGGCTCTCGGATACCATCTGAGTGTCGGAAGATAGGGTGACCAATCTTTCCACGTTCATGCCGTTGCCCTTGTTCAGCTTCTGCCAGATGACGTTGGGTGATTTAAAGAGAAACGCCTGGAAGAGAAGAATCATTGGCACCCATAGGTAATAATGGATGTCGATTCTTTTCTCTCGGCTTTCTAAAGGATGTGTCATCGGTACATGGTAGGTTCGCCCAGTCCAACAAAGATTTTTCACATAGTTTGGATATTTGACTTCTCCGGGTATCCAACAGGAGATGCCGTGTCCAATGTATGTTCCGCTACTGGAGACAATTGAGAACAGTACAAGAATGACGACTGTGTAGATGTGATTGATACGGTCGACGTAATCATCGTCTCCGCTGCCCAATAATGTCGACCA
>CM042165.1:81805327-81812827 GCA_023376005.1 Doryteuthis pealeii
ATATACTAGACAGAACGGGACCTGTCGGTTAACCTATTGAGCTATGGGTAGATTATTGAGATTCGGGAAAAGTGAGTTTGCAAAGCGAATTAATTTTTTTTTCTTCAAATAAATACGGCAAAATCCTCGCTATGAAACTAAACTTTATCTGGTGGTGAAGCTCCAGTTCTGGGGAGTGCGGAGTATTCTTCATTGCCATTACTCCCAGGTCCACTCTGACCCGGAGAGTTAGGATTTGTTAGGGTTCCATATATGGGTCAAATAGAACAGTTTCGAATTCGAGAAAAAAAACACTACACAAATAATGTAAATATGAACGTATGATGAACGCGAAACCTCTTGGCATAAGATAACCCAAGACGAATTGACATACCGTTAAAATTAATCTGTCCGTTAATCAATATCATTTACTCATATTTGGGGCAGGGAGCGATGGATTCATGCCTTTCCCAAAGTAATTAGTGTGAAGTGAAACGCTAACAACCTCGTCCCGGATTTGAACTCGGGACACTGATTCCAATTTCTGAAGGCGATAACCGTTACGCTCCGAGACCGAAATGTGTTAATGTTCAAGGCAGATCAGTTGGATTGGAAGGCTGGAGCTGCATAATCTTCTTCTCGTCTGTTCTCGTGCCGTATATATATATATATATATATATATATATATATATAACGACCCATCTGCACGAGCAGGATGTGACACAAGGTCAATTTCTTAAGTGGAGTTTAACAGGTTTGAATTCAGAGTTATCATTCTCCTAGACTGGTTACCTAGCCAAGATTAAAGAGACCAGTCCGCCTTGTGCCTTATAAATAACTATCGAGGCTCTCTTGATAAACTATCGATACATGGTTATTACTGTAAGATGTAAAGTTTAGTGGAGACTACGACGTGTAGTGACGCGCGGAAGAAATATTTATCCTCTTGTGTTTTAAAACATTCCAAATACTTATTACGGTGAACCTGACAAAGACGCGACATTGTTGAGCTGTAGTTTTCAATCTAAAGTATCACAGGATTGTACTATAGTAGTAGCAGTAGTAGTAGTGTGCTTGTTTGTTTTTTGTGTTTTTTACGGCATATCAACCACGATGGGTCATTTAATGCCGGCAAAGTTTTTGAAAGATTCATAGTGATAGTTTGTAAGAAAAAATTTTTAAACACTTTTCTATCTTTGTAAACAAATTTTCTATCTAACCCGTTTAACAGGTTCTACCACTCCTGGTTTCAATGGGCCTGTGATCAATGGTGATGAAGGTGCTCCACATTCCCCAAACCTCCAGAACTGGAACCTCACCATCAGTTAGAGTTTAACATCACTCCCTGGACATGAACACCCCCAACCACCGCCTTCTTGCACCCATATGATAAAAAGAGCTGGGATTGACATAAAGGCAATAGGGTAGGGACAATCTTATAGGTACTAGGGCTTGACATGACCAGCCGATTGATCGGTGGGGCCACTCCGAGCGCCCGTCTAGCCGAAGTAAGGATCAAAGTGTAGTGTTGCATATCATGGACTGCTCATCCACCAGGATTCCGTCCTTAAGCATCACGGGTCGCCACCCACGTCCAACAGGTGGCCCATTTGGAGGGGGGTTCTTACCTCTCTGTAGAGGTACAGTCGGTGTATTCTAAAACCCCAGCCGACAGGGTTAAGTAGTAGGAGGAGGAGTAGGGGAGAAGGAAGAGGAGTAAATACACACAACAATAAGCTATACAAAAACATGTTCAGGTTTTTACAACACACACACACACACACACACACACACACACACACACAGAGGCCGGGTTAGCTCAGTCGGTAGAGCGTTCGGCTAGAAACCACAAGGTTCATAGTTCGATACCAGTCCTCGCAAACTCAGCGTATGAGTAGCACAGGGATCTGTGCGGTAAAGTAAAGCGCTGATGGTAGGTGTGGCGCTCCACCTCAGATGCTAAAACAATCTCCTTGGTCTAGCACTAGTGAAAAGGGGATAGACTTCTTCGCTGACTGGCTGATACCGACTTTAGGTCGCCCCGTCGACTTTACTTTTATATACAGGGTGTCCCAAAATAATGTATACACTAATTTTTTTTGTATTCTTTTGTATCAATTGTATCAGATCCTCAATGCTAAAATAGCAGAGCAGTTTTAAATCATAGATAAAATATTATAGAGTTAATTTTCCGTAACTACAGTTTCATGCATATTATGCAATCTTCAGACTGTCAAATATTGAAATATTAAAATATCAAAAGGATGGTTTGTTCAGCGATTATATAAGGTGACGCGTGCTCACACAATGGAATGTTATTACGTAAGACTTATATTTATACATACTTATATATGAGGTTAAGTAAACAAACAAATGTGTTTATTTTTTTATATATGGCTTTAAGCCGACAATTTTTTGGAGGATATGTGCTTAATTGAAGTCATGCCTAATTCTGAAAGTTAATTAGTTAATCATTAATGAATTTAGGCGGGCACTCGATTTGTTTAGCCTTACATTTGAACATATATGCCCGCCTAAATTCATTAATTATCAACTAATTAACTTTCAGAATTAGGTATGATTTCAATTAAGCAGATATCCTCCAAAAAATATTTATATATACAAACATGCTTATATATATAAATGAATGAATTTGTTAAGTCTTCTCGACATCACACATTGACCTACACTCTGAATATCAAATTTTCTTCAAAGTCAACCGACTGAGCCCATAAAAAATACCATTCTCCATACACTAAGCCCACCCCTACTTTTTGTCATTCCTCTATACCACTCACCAAACCCTCCCGTCTTTCCTCCTTTACCCAATTACCTTTTCACTATAAAAGCAGAATGTACAAGCATCTGTCTCAATGAATTTTGAAAAAGCTTCAGCCAACAATGAGACGAAATATCAATTGAATTTAGTGGTTGTGTTGTTATATCCACTTTTTCCTCTACTCTCAACCACACTTCTAGATATCTTAACTTTATTATAGAAGTTGAATAGCTTAATGTAAATGTTCAATATAACAATTTATCAGTCTCTATAATTTTTTCTATCTCACTTTGTCTTCCTGGATAACAATAAAGCAAAAGAGAGAGAAAAGGTGAGGCGATTTTAAGTATTGTTTAAGACTTTGATGGGACTACCTCTGGGATTAATTAAAATGGATTGTATCGTTTAAACTATGATCAAAACGATTAAAATACTTAATTAAAATAGGTTAAAGTTATATTGCTAAAAATGCGCGGTCATTGAATATTATTTCCTTAAACTTAACAAAATGAAGTCACATGGCAAATCAACTGAAGTGTTTCAGAAGAAATACTATGAATACTCCAAAACCTTTTAAAATCAATTCACTCTATTAGAGAAATATGTAAGCTTAAATCAAACTGTATTGCAAATTATCTAAATATAAAAACAAAATAAATAATTTTTACAATTTGTCGAAAAATTGATTCGCATTAACAAAAATAATTTCATCAATTATATCGCTTGAATCCATTTTCATTAAATGCATTGAGTTTTTAATTGAGTTAAAAATTGGTGTTCCTTAAAGTTTTTTCTTTTTTTTTTTAACATTTTCAGTTCTAAACTTGCATTTAAAAATTCAAAAATTAACTAATTAATAAAAGTATGATAAAACTTGAATTTATCATTCAAAATGTTTAAAGAAATGTTTAAAAAAACAAAACAATAACTTTTAGGATTACAAATACACCCCACCTTTTTACCATCCCTAACAAGATATTTTTGGAATATTCCTCAGGTGTTTTCCATAATACCTGAACTTCTTTTCACATAATGCCACTCCCGTAAATGTATGGAAATTTTTTTTAATCACCTGTGAAATGTTACAAAAATGTGTTGACAGGGATTGCGTAATAAGTGGAGACTATTTGAAAATGTATAGTAAATGTTCTTTTAAAATAATGCCACTCCCGTAAAGTATGAATACACACACACACACACACGCACACACACACACACATATATATATACATACATACATACACACACACACACACACACATATATATATACATACATACACACACACACACATATATATATATACATAAATACACACACAGGTAATCCGTAAAGTTCATGTGCAATTTAATTTAATTTGAATACAAAACTGCACATAGACTTTGTGGACACCCAATATGTGTGTGTGTGTGTGTGTGTGTGTGTGTGTGTGTGTGTGTGTGTGTGTTTGTATGCGTTTGTATATGTGTGGAAGATATTGATGTGTTGAATACTAGCTCTCCTGAGAATCGATAGCGTGGAACTGAGAGTAGTGATTTTTATCCTGTTTTATTATTATCTTTTATAATCTTTTATTATCTTAATAGGTTCGGTTTAGTTCAGTCGGTATAGCGTTTGGATAGGAATCACAAGGTTCCTGGTTCGATACCGGCCCTCGCCAACTCAGCGTATGAGTAGAACAGGGATCTGTGCGGTAAAGTGAGGAGCTGACGGTAGGGGTGGCGCTCCACCGCAGACGCTAAAATAATCTCCTTGGTCTAGCGCTAGTGAAAAGAGGATAGACTCCCTTGCTTTTTGGCTGATACCGACATGAGGCCACCCCGATGACTCTTTATTATTATCTTATTTAATACTTGAAAAATATTGTGTATGTTTGTGTGTGTGTGTATGCATGTGTGTGTCTGTCTCTGTGTGTATGTGTGTGTGTGTGTGTGTGTGTGTTAATTGTACACATCTTCAGTTTATTACATAAGTTGCAAGGCTTCATTTGAAAATAACAAATCAACACCCCCACACCCATACCCACTGGGTCGATTTTAAGGATTTCAACACTTTTATGGGACTGCCTTTATGATGTTAGCATTTCAAATAGACCCCACCTTTTGCCCATCCCTAACAAGATATTTTTGGAATATTCCTCGGGGGTTTTTCCATAATACCTGAACTCCTTTTCAAATAATGCCACTCCCATGATAGTGTGCATATTTTTTATCACATGTGAAATGTTACAAAAATGTGTTGACAGCGATTATGCTTGAAAATATATTGTAAAGCTCCTCCCATAAAAGTATATATATATATATATATATATATATATATATATATATATAAGAGATTTATCCAAAACTTGGTAGTAAGGGATGATTCTATATGTGATTTCTAAGATCCACTGTACTAATATTGATGATCCAGTATGTATAAATACAGCGAATCCTTAAATCACTGAAGAGAGCTCAATGTAAAATAACCTTTTAGATTATATACAGAGCAATATTTATCAATAAAGGAAGAACTCAATACAGTAATCCCATAATAAATTTATTTCGACGAAAATTGGGGCCCATATAAATCTAAGTTGATTTAAACCGGCTCCCCAAATTTTCGTCTCATCAGATGGGTCTCAATTCACTTATGGACAAGCATATCACAAAAAAACCCAAAGAGCTGAATATATATAAATTCAAACAAAAACAAAAAATAATAAAATATATATATATATATATTTAACAGTGTAGGATTGTAACCATAGAAACAGGAAGTGAATGAAAAAAAGAGATACATCTCAAGGTTGATTCCTAGGTTGTCCAGACAGACAAAAAAGTGACAGGACAGAAAAAACAGAGTAGTATATTAAAATATAAATAGACAAGTAAAATAAAAAGATTTTAAATTTAAACATTAGAGTATAATGATGTATAAAAGAAAATACTAGTTATATATATATATATATATATATATATATATATATATATATATATGCAGTGTGCTTATAAAGTGTGAACTTTAAAGAATTTTAAATATGATAGTGCAGACGGACTTTGTAATTACCATATATATATATATAGGGTGACCCAAAAACAGGCCTGATATTCAAAAAAGTTTGTTTTGTTGGATCACCATATATATATATATATATATATATATATATATATATATGTATATATATATATATATATATTCTCAAGGCATGTGTTATTGAACAACACAGAGTATTCTTTTTTCATTTTTTGTATAGACAGTCATCTGGCTATCCTTTTTGAATCTGGATCGAGTTGATTCATGATATTTTGCATACTAATTTCCCGAGCGCTTTCGACTGTTTCGCCAGTCGTCTTCATGGGGTTACGTAATTTGGTTTTTAGTTAATTTTTAGTTCTGTTTTCTATGCTTTTATCAAATTCAGAGAGTCTATTATTTTTAAGAGGGGGGTTAGATCCAGATTCAAAAAGGATCGCCAGAAAACTGGAAAAAATATCTATAAAAAATGAAAAAAGAATACTCCGTGTTGTTCAATAACACATGCCTAGAGAATAATTTGCTGCCAAAATACACACAAATATATATCTTATTATAATGGAGGTTGTGGGTTTGTATGTCTGTAACCGAACTATATTACTACTCAAGTCACAATTCCCTTCGGTCACATTCTCCATGATTTTATTTTTATTTAAACCTCAATTATTAATAAAATTCTTTTACATTATTAATACTGTTAACTACTTTAAACATACGCTCAGTCTTCAGTGATGTTTTTATGCAAAGTTCAGATGGGGCGATCTAACTCTGGTGCAACCACTAAAAGACATGATGAAAATCTTTTTTTTATAACTGGAATCAAATACAAAGCATCTACATACTAACAACATGTATACAACAGAATAGCGGTTTACAGTGTGAATGGGAAGGCTAATTTGCATATTGATCTTAAAAAATTGATTTTAATAAATATATGCTTAGTATTATTGATTTCTAATTGTTTGGTTTTATCTTAATAAATATGAGCAAAAATCTCGGGGATAAATCTTAACAGAAATCTATTAACATAAAGAAATAACTGTAATTTTATTCTTTACTTCCTATTTTAACTAAATAGTTAAATTATGGAAATTTACCACTGAAAGACGGGAGTAAGGGAAAATGGTGGAACAGTTAGTTTCAAAGTTGTTCTATTTTTCGATTATACCCCTCTGTTCCAAATATTTTTATCTGAATTCTTATTCAGTTTCATTAGCCTTTCTAATTTAACATGATATTTATTATATTAAAACTTAAATACTTGCACCCGGAGTGCATATATTTGCTAGTATATATATATATATATATATATATGTGTGTGTGTGTGTGTGTGTGTTGAATATGTCAACGTGTTGAATATTTGTTCACCTGAAAATCGACAGCGTGAAACTCTGAGCCGTGATTTTTTATCCTGTTTTATCATTCGCGCATTTTATACTTGACAGAAATTGGGATATATACCGGCCCTCTCCAACTCAGCGTATGAGTAGCGCAGAGATCTGTGCGACAAAGTGAGGAGCTGATGGGAGGCCTCAGATGCCAAAAAAACAATCTCCTTGGTCTAGTGCTAGTGAAAAGAGTATAGACCTATTAGCTGTCTGGCTGATACCGACCTTAGGTCACACCGACGACTTATATATACAGATATGAGGTTAAGTAAACAAACAAATGTGTTTATTTTTATATGGCTTTAAGCCGACAATTTTTGGAGGATATGTGCTTAATTG
>CM042165.1:81815327-81835804 GCA_023376005.1 Doryteuthis pealeii
AATAGTAAGAGAGACTGGGCTCTTTAACCATGACTAGGTAACCAGTCTAGGAGAATTAAAACTATGAATTCAAACATGTTAAACTCCGCATAAGAAATTGACCTTATGCCGCATCCTGCTCGAATGGAGGGGTTGGGATATATATATAGAGAGAGAAGTAGTTAGCAAGTTGGTATCGTAGTCATTTACTTACTTATGATTAGTTGTGGCTCAAGGCCAGAAGTATGGGCACTCCTGCCTGTCTTGCTTGCTAGCCATCATATCATGCGAGGCACACTGGCTTAAGAAATGTACTTATTTATTAGGCTTTGTTTAGATGTGGCACAAGGTCAGCAGTATGAGGCACCTGATGAGAGTGAAACTCTCTAGTATAGTCTCTCAGTCTAGATTACTACACATCACACCACTCAAAACGTCTTGCATATTTTTTGGCTTTGAGAAAATTTAGCTAGACTAGCAGATAATTTTTAGTGAGTTCGATTCTCACTGGGTGCTCCCTACATTTGACCTTATGCCAACTAGGATAAACTTTGTAAATGACTAGATTGGTGTCTTGGCTTAGGTAGTTTATTGGTTACTAGTAGGGGCTGTGGATATACCACAGTATGATAATTTATTTACAGTGTCGATATGTTTACTTAAGTGCTATTGCTAAATATTTCAATATGTACAATGTATAATAATATTGATTTATCTCTCTCTTACACTTTTTAAAAATTTTCTTTCCTTCTTTTCATCTTTTCATCATGTTTGGTTGAAACATTAGCGTTATCGTTTCCGCGCGCTCACCCCCCTCTCTCTCTATTTACCCCTTCACTCTTCATTTATTTATTATTATATTTTACGTATAGCCTGTCCCTTTTCTCAGCTTTCTTTCTTTATTATAAAAACGAAATGGTCCATTATTTATGACACTCATAAAAAATAAGAATTCGGCGGATAAGCATCATCAGATACCCAGGAATTACATTTTTACATTTCATCTTGGACGATTTGGACGGTCTAATTTTTAACCAGAGGGCGTTGCAAGATGTTAACGGTCGGAAGATTAAGGAACAAGAGTATTAATATATAAATGGTCCAAGGCAAAACAACAACAAAAAGCATGCAAAGCAAGACAGCTGTTCCGATGTAAATAAATAAAGTTTGAATAATTCGATTCACTTGTTGTAGATATTCACCGAAGCCGTTCACCACGGGTAGGGTGTGACACAAGGTCAATAGCTTGCTGCGCTAGCGATGATAAAACTCACTACTCAGTAGTAATGGATCTGCGAGACTAGCATTGCATCACGATGGGATGCTTTATTTATCTAACCCGTTCGCCACAGATAGGATATGACACAAGGTCGAAAGTATGGGGCATCCAATGAGGTTCGAACTCGCTACCTCAGTAGTAATGGATCTGCGAGACTAGCATTTCACTACGATGGGATGCTCTATTGATTGAAATGATAATCCAATTCTGGCAAGATGACAGATCAGGAAAAATATTTCATATACTTTTCTTTTTATTTTCTTCTTTCTTGTATGAACAGGTCTTATCATGCACTAATATGACTTTCTGTAAATATTCTTTCTTCCTTCACTTGCAATGCTTAAACGTAACAACAATATGTTCTGCAGTAATAGTTCTCACCAATTCCTAATACTAAGTATCAAACAGGCATAAGATTGTTGATCTTGGTGGCTCAATTAACAGTTATGACCATTCCTGAATGAAAAGCCAATTTTCAGTGTAGAACTCTGGCTTTTAAAGAAGTGAAGCCTCTAGTAAAGTAAAAAAGATAAAAGGAATTAATAAATCCTGGCCAGCCTCAAGTATGGGTGAAAATCATAATCTGTCACAAAATGGTGTGGAAATGACACAGAAGAGCAAATTTGACTGTTCAAAACGTATGTCACTGTTTTACTTTCACTTTACCTTGTCGAATCTGGTTTCAACCACTTACTATCAAAAACATATAACCGAATTGTCACGGAACAAAAAGGTAACGTTCGATTATGATTGACAACGTTGGAGCCGAATATGCAAAAACAGTGAAACCGCATCAACCACGGAAATGATGTAACTCAAAGTCGCTGATATATATATATATTTACCAACCCCCTCCACACGAGCAGGATGCGAGACAAGGTCAATTTCTTAAGCGGAGTTCAACAGGTTTGAATTCAGAGTTTTCCTTCTCCTAGACCGGTTGCCTAATCAAGGTTAAAGAGCCAAGTCTGCCCTACTATTTACCCATGGCTGGAGAGAGAGTAGGATTCATACCTTTCCCAAGGGCATTAGCGCTAAGTGAAATGCAATTACCGTCCAGGATTTGAACTCGGGGCGACGAGTCCATTTCCCATGACTTTAACCATTACACCACGCGCTTCCTAAGGTCGCTAATATAGGGTATCCAAAGAGGAACAAACTCACTACTCAATAGTTATGGAGCATCGGGACTCGCTTGCTAACCATGGCACCACGATAGGGTGCCATAGGACTCCTAAAAGTATTTTATATTAATGTTCCATATGGAGAGGATGTTGTATGTATATGATGGCGTACTGAAAAGTTTCCGGTACGAGCAAGAAAGGAATTAGTTAGAGTAGATGGTATTCTGGCGCGCATTGCCTGTGAAGCCCTCGGAACTGCACCCTTCCGTTTGTATTAAAAGAATGTACAGAGTCAGACATTCATTTCCTAAGGCCCTTAACTATGGGAAAATTGTAGCAATTCTTTATTTATTTAATACCAATGCTAAATATATACATATATATATGTGGTAAAATAAGGAATGAAAGAACAAAACTCTGACAAAAAATGTATGGTATATTTCGCTGGACTATTAAATTCCGCTTCCTCAAGCCTTTATTCTTAATTTAACATTCCAGCGAAATATACTACACATTTTTGTCTGAGTTTTGTTCTTTCATTCCTTATTTTACCTCATTCTGTCGGATTCATTCTAATCCCATTTTCCTCTATATATATATATATATATATATATATATATATATGTGTGTGGGGGGGTGCGTGTGCGTGTGTGTGTGGGGGTGTGTGTACTATCTCTATTTTTAAGACACAGATGGTGGGAAGAAATAATAATCAAATTCCAATAAACCTAATTTGAGTCAGATACTACCAACCTAGGTCTCACCTAAATATCTTCAGGATAAAACTGATAACACACACACACACAACACACACACACACACACACACACACAACACACACACACATACACACACAACACACATATATATATATATATATATATATATAGTTGGTAGAGCGTCCGCCTAAGACTCACAAGGTTCCTGGTTCGATACCAGCCCTCGCCAACTCAGCGCATGAGTAGCACAGAGATCTGTGCAGTAAAGCGAGGAGCTGATGGTAGGTGTGAAGTACCACCTCAGACTCAAAAACAACCTCCTTGGTCTTAGCGCTAGTTAAAAGGAGATAGACCCCCTCGCTGTCTTGCTGATACCGACAGGAGACCGCCCTGCCGACTTGACTTTTTTACTTTATATTATATATATATAAATATATAAAACCTATATATATTTATTCTATATATATATATATATATATATATATATATATATATATATTATGGACTCTCTCGTCGATTTTCGACGCATGAGGGTTCGCACACACAATGAACACCCACACAGTGATTTGTTTATAGTGGTGAAGGCTTGTGTTGGACCATCCACACTTTTTGGCACAGTCGATAGGAAAGAATCGGTGCATCAAGGGTTGCCACAAACCCAATCAACGACCGACCTCAGGAATTTTGAATTCAGAGTTATCCCTCTCCTAGGCTGGTTACCTACCCAAGGCTGAAGGGCCCTACTATTTAACCCATAGCTGGAGGGAGAATATATGGATTCATACCTTTCCCAAGGATATTAGCGCTATGTGAAATGCCAACAGCTTCGTCTAGGAATTGAACTCGAATCGGCGAGTCCATTTTCCACGACTTTAACCCACGTGCCTCCATGTATATATATATATGATGACACAGAGTTAAAGTATAGAAACTGTAGCTTATTTAGCTTATAGCTAAGTCCAACACTCATGATGTGTCAGCGAAAATAAACTAACGGGGAATAAAATAAATAAAATAAATGTAATAATAGACATACATTTCACTATATCCTCTTATAAAACTTTTTCCTATTATCCCTAATTTCGTATTTCACTAATTCACTAAAATGTGATAAACTTGTGATATGCTATATCATTACTCATAACTAAATTATAAGTATATTTCTGTGGAGCTCTTGGATTCATACATACATATATGCCTATATATACATACAAACACACGTATATATGTAAACACTCATATATATGGTGACCGTTTAAGCAGCAGCAAGTACCGTAAGCAACCCGAGTCCTTTGTTTATCAAAAGGATTTGATTCGGTATTAAATGATTCGAAAGGGGTTGATATGCTATCAAACAAAACAACCAAACAAGCCACCAATCATATATATATATATATATATATATATATATAGACATTTACACACACATACACACACATATATATATGCTCATTTACACAAACACACATACACACATATACATATATTTACACCCACACATACACACACACACACACACACACATATATATATGTGTGTGTGTGTGTACCTGAAGATTGTTTGCGCTTACGCATGCATGAAACCAAATGGTTGTGACTGTTCCTTTGTCATCAAATAAATAGATATGTAAAACCTTTATTTTATTATATTATATAATAGCTCTATTTTTTTTATATTGAGCACTCTACCAATAATACTGCATTTTGCCACACCGTTCCAGTAAAAGCTGAAACAGTGACAATCCCACACTATAGTATATATATATATATATATATATATATATATATATATATATGATTGATATAAGTAATATATTTTCTAACTCTAGTCATGCTATATTGCGTTCACTTTTGTGAAAGATCTGAACTCCCCTCATCCCTCTAGCCATGGGCTAAATAGTACCACTCCTTGTTTTTACAAAGATGGCTTTGGCATTAAATAACGCACGAAGGTTGATATGCCATTAAACAAAGAAACGAAAACCGAGTAGTATAGTTTGATAAATTCATTAATAAAGAGTGCTCAATATCGGTGATAGAGCTATTATATCTTAACATAGACATAGAGTCTAAGAGACTTTGTGACTAACTGTCAGCTTCTCACCGATGCAATCATCGGACCATGTTTGTGTCTACATTATATATATATATATATATATATATATATATATAGAGAGAGAGAGAGAGAGAGAGAGAGGGTGGAATAGCGACTATTTTGTCAAGGTTCTTAAAAACTAGCACTACATCCTGTTATTTTTCATATTTCTCCTGTAGAGCAAAACGCTTGATATCTTGTTACTAAATGTTTCTAAAATTTCATGAACTCTTTTAAAAGAATATTTATTAAATATTTTTTTTTTTAAATAGTCCTTTCTTGGTTAGACCGTTAACTTTTCAGCACCCATTCGTTTTTTTTTTACATGTTTTTTTTTTTACATGTGTTTGAGATAAGACCGTTTTTTTAGTTTATCAACATTTCTCTACCTTTTTCTTCTTTTTTTTTTTTTTTTTATTTCATGTTTTTATTAATGACTTTGTCCGGCACTTTCTTTTGTTATTTATTTCGTATTGTCGAGAAATGACATTCACTACCACAATACAATATAATAATAATAATAATACTTTGTGGATGTAAAAAAAAAAACAACCATCACCATAATCAAGAGAAGATACAATAGAATGAATTAAAGAGAAATAAATATAAACTCACATGATGTCCTCTGCGTATATAATTCAAAAATCAAGTGGAATGTTATAATAGCTCTTTACAGTTCAGTGTTTCAGTGCGAGAGGAACGTCATTCTGACTGAACATAGGACTACTTTAACATTTTAAGAGGAGTGGGAGGTCCTCTCTTTTGAGAATGTCACCAAAATGTGGGCGGAGCATTCTTTTTTGATTGACAGCGTCACTCAAAAAAAGGACCAATAAAAAAAGACTTCTATGGAAACGTATATACCATGTGGTCGTATGGACTTCTTTAAAGTGTAATGGTTACAGGGTCGTAGTAGACTGGAGATAGGGGGGGGGGCTTTGAACCCTGTAGCACCCCCCCCCCCAAAAAAAAAAAAAATTACAAAAGTAATATTTTTACAGGGTTTTACTTTAACAAAATACAAGAAAGAATTTTTAAAATAATAAATAAGCATAGAAGAATATATATATTTACCAACCCCTCCGCACGAGCCTGATGAGACACAAGGTCAATTCTTTAAGTGGAGTTTAACAGGTTTGAATTCAGAGTTTTTCCTTCTCCTAGACTGGTTACCTAGCCAAGATTAAAGAGCCCAGTCCACCTTGTCCCGTATAAGTAACTACTTAGGCTATCTTCCTAAACTATCGATACATGGTTATTAATGTAGGATGAAAAGTTTAGTGGAGACTACGACCAAGGTCAAAGATTAATTCCTGTTCTACTATTTACCCATAGCTGAAGAGAGAATAGTTGGATTCATACCTTTCCCAAGGGTATTAGCGCTATGTGAAATGCAAATAGCCTCGTCCATGATTTGAACTCGTCAATTTCTTAAGCGGAGTTCAACAGGTTTGAATTCAGAGTTTTCCTTCTTCTAGACCGGTTGCCTAACCAAGGTTAAAGAGCCCAGTATGTCCTACTATTTATCCATAGCTGGAGGGAGAGTAGGATTCATACCTTTCCCAAGGGTATTAGCGCTTAGTGAAATGCAATTACCACACCAGGAATTGAACTCGGGACGACGAGTCCATTTGCCATGGCTTTAACCATTACACCACATACTTCCCTAGCACCTATACAATTGTCCTGACCCCAGTGTCTTAATAGCAAGCTTCAATACTTTTAATCATATATGTGCTAGAAGGCGGTGGCTGAAGGTCTTATTGTCCTAGGTATGACCTTAAACTCTATTTAATGATGAAGTTCCAATTCTGGAGCTTTAAGAAATATGGAGTACCCCTTCATCACTATATATTCCTGGTCCACTGACAGGGGGGGGCGGCGCCTTTTAGTATTCCATTAGATTAATTAAAAGTTTCAGTTTGAATTAGTTTGAGATGAGGCTTGAAGATTAGTATTATCTGCGTTATTCAGACTATTTTCCGCATCTTCATTGTTGTTTGTACAACGTTTCGGCCGATATGCTCTCCGGCCTTCTTAAGTCTTAGTCCGACAAGAAATACCTGAAGAAGGCCGGAGGGTATATCGGCCGAAACGTTGTACAAATAACAATGAAGATGCGGACAATAGTCCGAATAATGCAAATAATACTAAAAAAGGGTGTTTAAAAGAATTGAGTTTTAAAAAAAATGAGGACCCATCAAGAATGAATAAAACAAAAAAGTCTTCGGCATAGAATAATCCAACACGGGTTGACATGCCGTAAATCAACCAACCAACCAACCAACCAACCAACCGGGTTAACATATTAGTAATTGATAGAGGATCCTTCTTTGGTTAAATCGAACTTAACGGACCTAAATTCCACCATCGTATGTCACCCCGCCGAAAGAAAAAAATACAAAAATCAGGGAATTAACCGAATTTAATGAAATTTTCAGTATTGATAAAATAATGAATAAAAGATATAATGAACCAGATATTTTATTTAAAAACTTGCATTTTTTCAGGTCAGTTAAATTTGAACCACGTATCTTTGAGAATCTGTGTTACATCTCAAAGATACATGGTTCAAATTAACTGACCAGTTTAGGGGTTATGGTGATTTTGCGCACGTCCCTAAAGCTGTACCCCATTTGTTCCACTCTTGTAAGTCAAGGTACCAGTCTATTTTGACCCCCCTGCCAGCTGGGGCTGTAGAATACACCTACTGTCCCTCTACAGAGGAGTAAAATCCCTCCAATGTGGCCACCTGCTGATCGTGAGTGGCAACTCGAGATGCTTTAGGACGGAAGCCTGTTAGCTGAGCAGTCCATGACATGCAACACTCCACTTTGCCCCTTACTTAAACGGGCAGTCGGGGAAGCCGCTTCCGATCAATCAGTTAGTCATGTCAAGCCCTAGCTCCTATAGGATTGTCCTAAACCTATTGCTCTTATGGCAATACCTAACTTTTTTATCGTATATATGTGCTAGAAGGCGATGGTTGAAGGTTTTAGTATTCTTGGTATGACGCTAAATTGCATCTAATGATGAAGTTCTAATTTTGGTGCTCTGGGGAGTGTGGAGTAGCATTTCAACGCGATTCATTCTGAGGTACACTCTGACATGGAGTGGTAATGCCTGTGAGAGTCCCATGTATAGGTCGAATAGATTTGTTTGTAAGTTAATGTCATTTCGTTCAGTCTATTGATACACATGAAGTTAATAATAAATTTAACATAACTACCAGTTTATTATTAATACACATGGTGCCTTAATGTTAAACAAGGCACGGGGGGGGTGAGGCGGAGAGGAGAGTAGTCTCCACAGCAAAGAGAGTCAGAAGGAAGGAGAGAAAACATCTGCTCCAACAAGCATCACAGTTTGTGTGCAGTCAGTGCACCAAAGACTGAAACTCATGAGTTGGTAGGCTCAGTCACTTGCGCAGATGTAGATATTTGTTGGACACTACGCCATCCTCCTTAGTGGACAGAACATTAATACATGAAATTATTTTTTTTACTTAATCTATGGATTAAACTAATCAAAATGAGGTTTAAAAAAACGTGTTAAAAATTGAGTTTAAAAAAGCCAAGGGTTGACGTTCCGTAAAATCCAACCAACAAACCAACCTATCAGGAATGAATAAAACAAAAACGTCTTCGGCATAAAATAAGCCAAGGGCTGACATTCTCTCCACCCAGACAACCAACCAACCAACCAGCCAACCAAACTTTATTTTTAAAATTTCAGTTTTAAATGAATCAATACGTGTTTAATATCACACACAATTATTCCGGTGACCAATCCTGAAAATTATCTACAGAAACACATATCCGATCAAAATATTTACTCATATTTCCTTTTTTTTCCTTCCTCAAAAGAGTTCCGAATCAAAAGGATATATATATAATATATATATATATATATATATATATATATATATATATATTCGTGTGGTTATCTCTAATTCTTATTTTCTTTCTCTATCTCTATCTCTCTCTCCCTCTCTCTCTCTCTCTATATATATATATATATAAATTTATATATTCAAATACACACACATATATATATATATATATATATACATATATACAAATACAAATACATAATATATATATTAAATTTTTATGAAGCACTTACAAACGCATGTATCGCATAGAATCGATACTTTTTCTTATAGAAAATGAACTTGACAAGTGTAATCCCGGCAAAGGATAGAATACCGAACAGACTGTTTCGACTTTATTAAGTCTCATCAGCGGTATACTAACGATTTCCCTCGACAGAAATCGAAACCGGGATTCAGCAGACACAGTGAAACACTTTATCGCCTCGGCCACAGTACACAGCTGACCATCCTAGCGAAATTAAGCTTGTCAACGTTTCTAAAATAAAAAACATCCAAAAAACATATATATATATATATATATATAATATACAAATACATATATATTATGCATATATATATATGCAATATATATATATTATATATATATATATATATATATATATATATATTCTTATCGGCATATATATATATATATATATATATATATATATATATATATATATATATATTATATCTTATTGGCATGCGTGGAATGGATTCAAATTCTATGTTGTTTTTTCGTCCTCACTGCCATAAACATCAACAATTGCTATAGAAAAATAAACAAATGATCATGAAACAAAAAAACTGGAATAAATATGCAGGGTTATCATCTCTTTTGGAAAGACGACCAGGGTAAGATGATTTTTTTAATTACTAGCAGGACCTGGATCTGGTCTCGATCCATTACATCTGCCATTATCTAAAAGAGGAGGAAAAAGATAAAGAAAAAAGAAAAATATTAAAATCAAACATTCCCAAAATATAAACATACATTTTGTTAATATTTTTCTTCTTTTTTTTTTTTTGGGGGGAGGGTTTCTAATTATGAATTTCTCACATAGTTGCAAAATATTAATTATATTATTATCTACCGAAGAATGGGAAAAATAATTTTAGAAAAATAAAATAGGCACGGTTAAAAATATATTACAGACTATAATAACACTGGTTTACAAAAAATATTTTTTGTCTGAGACAAAAATGTTAATAGGTGTTTTTTTTTACTAATTTGGGTATGCTGAATTCAAATTTATAAACAGTTTTGCTCTATCACCTCAAGTTTTCTGTCTTTTAAATAGTCTCATTTTAGTATATACAGACAATACACGTGCTTATTTCAACAGTTGCAGCAGCTTATTACAGATAAAACAGGATAGATAAATAACATTGACGGAATAAATATGCTTGGTTGACACAATATACACAATTCATAGTACCGCAGACAGTTAGAAGTGTGTTTTATTAGATGATCTGCTGTATTTTGCCACCGGGATGTCACGTAAGAGCATCCAACAAAGTAAAATTAAATCATATGTAACAATAAAATGTGCGTGGTTGGAAATTGTAATACAAATATATACCCAAAAGATTGTGTAACACAATTGTCGAGGGACACCTTCCTCCTGCGCTGCGAGGGGCGACAGCCTCCTGTGCTGACTGCCAGTGTACTACTGGCTGTTGATTAAGACGTGTTGGCTACGTTTAACTGCCAAAATCCGTCTTGATGTAATGTTATCACTTACATTTATTGCATAATAACTAAAAAAGAGGATATAAGTCACACAATATTAGAAATTAACCCTGAATGCATATACGCCTTTATGTACAGTATGTGTACTAAATGTACAGTATGCATATCTAAAAAAAACTAGAGGTGATGAGTAAAAACGGATTTCAAATCTGAATTCAGCATACACACACACACACACACACACACACACACACACACACACACACATATATATATATATATATATGTGTATGTGTGTGTGTGTGTATGAGAACAAACAAATATATATATATATATATATATATATATATATATATATATATATATAAAATAGGTTAAAACAGCTATTTTTGCACTTGCCTCAATTTCTTTGTAAACCAGTGTAATTATAGTTTGATTAGTCTAAATCTTTTCTACTGATAAGAATAGTGAACAAGACTGTCCTTTTATTGTTACGAAATCAACTAGACCCAATATTGTAATATATCTTTGACAATTTTTTTTACATAAATAAAAAAAATAGAATTCTTTTTAAGACAATTTGTAGGGTAATGATCTCTTTTGGAAAGACGACCATGGTATTATTTTTTATAAATTACTAGCAGGACTTGTGAATATACCACAGCATAATAATTTGACTATTACACCGTTTGTTAAGTTTACTTAAGAGTTATTGCTAAAGAGTTCAATAGGGACCAGGTTAGCTCAGTCGGTAGAGCGTTCGGCTAGAAATCACAAGGTTCCTAGTTCGATACCGGCTCCTCGCCAACTCAGCGTATTAGTAGCACAGGGATATGTGCGGTAAAGTAATGAGCTGATGGTAGGAGTGGTGCTCCACCTCAGATGCAAAAACAATCTCCTTGGTCTAGCGCTAGTGAAAAGAGGATAGACTCCCTCGCTAATTGGCTGATACCGACTTTAGGCCACACCGACGACTTATAATGATTATAATAACCGTAACTAACCCTCTCACACTTACTTAAAGTAATAAAGTTTGTACTTAGCATTGTTTACTGTTTATGATATCTGTGCATATGATATGTACACATATCATAAACTAGCAGGACCTGTGGATATACCACAGAATGATAATTTAATCAACATAACGTTTGATATATTTACTTAAAAGCAATTGCAAAATAGTTCAGTAAGTAAAAAGTATAATAATCTATATTTAACCCTCTCACATTATTTTCTTTCTTTCTTTCTTTCTTTCTTTCTTTCTTTTCATTATATTCGATTGAAACAGATTAGTGCTATCGCTTCCGCCTGCTCACCCCTTTTTCTACCTTTCCCCTACTCTTTCTTTCTTTTTTATTATATTATTCTGTGTAGTATGTCCTATTTCTTCCCTTTTCTTTCTATATAATAAAAACGAAATGATACATTATTTAGCTGTGGTGACGAGCAGAGGGTGTTGCAAGATGATAACGGTCGGAAGATTAAAGAACAAAGTATTGATATATAGATGGCTGGTTTGTTGAATTGTACGACCTGTCAACACTTGTTGGGTTATTTTAAGCCGAAGTTTGTTTTATTCATTCTTGATGGATATGTTTAACTCAATTTTTAAACACATATTTAAAACTCTTTTTTTTTTCTATTTAACCCATAGATATGACTCCAACAAGTACTACCTCTGAGTCTGAGTGGACCTGGGAGTAATGATGAAGAAGGGGGTACATCACACTCCCCAGAGCTCCAGAATTAGAACTTCACCATTAGATGCAGTTTAATGTCATACCCAAGACCCTCAGACAAAACCGTTAAGCACATATATGATAAAACGGGTTGGTTGCCATACGGGCAATAGGTTTATGACAATCATACGGGTGGATGTGTAGCACTAATACCCTTGGGAAAGGTATGAATCCTACTCTCTTCCAGCTATGAGTAAATAGTAGGGCAGACTGGGCTCTTTAACATTGGTTAGGCAACCGGTCTAGGAGAAGGAAAACTCTGAATTCAACGTGTTGAACTCCGAAATTGACCTTGTGTCACATCCTGCTCGTGTGGAGGGGTTGGTAAATATATATAGGTGGATGTGTTTATATATTATATAAACTAATATATATTTGTTTGTTCTTATATATGAGTCGGTAGAGCGTTCGGCTAGAAACCACAAGGTTCCTAGTTCGATACCGGTCATCGCCAAGAGATCTGTGCGGTAAGGAGCTGATGGTAGGTGTGGCGCTCCACCTGAGACGCCAAAACAATCTCCTTGGTCTAGCGCTATTGAAAAGGGGATATACTCCCTCGCTGACTGGCTGATACCGACTTTAGGCCGCCCTGACGACGACTTTATATATATATATATATATATATATATATATATATATATATATATGTGTGTGGTGTGTGTGTGTGTGTGTGTGTGTTTGGAGGCCGATAAAACTGAGTTCATATATTTAAAAAGAAAGAAGTCGTTCTTCACACTCGACGGTAAGCCTCTAAAACCAGTTGAACAATTTACCTGTCTAAGTAGTAATATCTCATCCACAGAAAGTGATGTTAATGCAACCGTAGAGAAGGCATAGTCTTATATAAACCGATTAACAGGCATATGGAAATCAGATTTCATTGACAAATTAAAACGACAATTCTTCTATGCCGTAGTTGTATCCGTGCTACTGTATGGCTGTACCACCTGGACCCCAAGGAAACGCATAGGAAATAAGCTAGATGGGAGCTGCACGAGAATGCTGCGTGTGATCTTAAACAAATTGTGAAAACAACACCCACAAGAAAGCAGCTGTAAGGCCACTTGCCTTCTATCATACAAACCATCCGAGTGAGATGAAAAAGACGAGAAGTCTTCTTCGGCAACCAGCACACGCCACTGTAAGTCCTTTTTATTTTTAAATTTGCTGTTTTCGCTGTTTATTATTGAAATTTGCAAAAAGATAGGTTTAAAAATTTCAAATTTCGCGGCAGTATCAACTTAAGGTCAATGGACGCTGAGCACTCCGTTTCTTGGTCATTCAACGAATTTAAGCAGAGTAGAGTTTGATTAGTGCTTGGATGGGGGGGGGCCACTTAGGAACTAAAGGTTATAGAAATCATGCCAGTGAGGGCCGTCCAACAAAGACCTACATTGACCAGCTCTGTGCAGATACTGGATGCTGTGCAGAGGACCTCCCGAGGACAATGAACGATAAGAACGGTTGGCGAGAGATTTTCGTGGATATCCGTGCTACTAGTGAAGTGAACACTCACATAAAAGAAACTGGGAAAAACATTTGAAATCTTATCATGTGATAAGTCAGCGCTACGCAATTTTACTTCCTTATTGACACAGGTGCAAAAGCCATGCCGTTCTGATTCTTTTCAAAAAGGAAAGTTATTTGCAAGATTTCTCAAAGAAAGCTTTTCTGCAGACAAGGCAAAAAATTGGTTTCCATCTGCACAGTTCATTTCTAAAACAAGCAGAATCCGATTTTAACACAAGTCGAACCTTGTAGTCCAAGCAAACTCGTGGAAAAATCACTACTCATTGATCATTTATTTATTTTAGCCCTGTCAACTGGGGCTATAGAATCCACCGACTGCACCTCTGCAGAGGGGTAAGAGCCCCGCTTCCAATAACAGACTTGAACTTTATCCTATAAACTTAACCCTCAAAGCGATTCCATCCATTTAGCAACACCCAAGTGCAACAATTTACGTTCAAAATCAAAAGAAATACTCGGAAAAAAAGTCAAAATAAGTCTTATTTATTGACGATGTCTCAATAAAAATCTCAGTTAGATTTGCCTAAAAAACGGCCCATATTATTAGTGCGTTGAAAATCTTGCATGTGTCTTATATATCACTAAGAAATAAAGGTTTACATAATATATGATGTGATTAATTTGCATACTGATTTTAACAAAACCGGGTTTAAGAAATAATTACTTGGTGTTATTAATCTCTAATATTATTGTTTTATTTCCAAACGTATTAAAATCAATCCTACAATGATTTTATATAGAAACCAATAAAAATAGGGTTGTCATTATGAGCGTACCTGTAGTTATAATTTTGAATAGGGTCCGTAGACTTAAAATAATCGGGTCCTATGGAAAATTACTTTACATAACCTTTGACCCCTTGAAAACGCGCTATTACAGGCGCGTGAGAATAAGTTTTTGTTTAGTTTAGATGCGAGTCGACACTCTTAGGGTTCGCAACTCACTCGCGGCGGAATCACGGGCTGGGGAAATAAAGCTTTATTATCAAGAACATCAAGTCGTGTGTGTTAATTAGATGTTAAAACAATCACTGTCCAGCCCAGTAAGAAGAATCAACAAAGAAGAAGCCCCGAAGAGAAGTAACATCGACAAGAAAAACATGGCGACGTATTAGACGAAGAACAGTAAGCAGAAGTATAATCAAATAAGAATCACCAACTATAATTTCTACCCTATCTCTCTATCAATCTGTCTATATCTCCTATTATATCCTCGATGTGGAAATTAGAACTTTTGTTTAGTAAATTAGGGTGTCCCAGAAAAAACAGAACCCGAATTATTTATTCATTTTCCCATTAAACTAACCCTAAACCCTAAACCCTAAAACCCTAACCTAAACCCTAACCCTAACCCTAACCCTAATTTATTTGTTTAATGGGAACATTAACAGTTTTATTACAAAATTTGTGGGTTCTGTTTTTTCTGGGACATCCTAATTTACTAAATAAAAGTTCCTTATTACACCCGATGTTTTATAAGGGCTTTAAAACATTAGTTTATAAACTAAAAATCAAATATTTCTATGAATTACAAATAATTTGCAGATCTCATGTAAATGAGCATAACAGGCATAACCACCCCGAATTAGGGTATTTGCCTATCATCCCATTTATGGGGGCGTGACACAAGGACATTTTTATATGGGCCCACCCACGAGCCGAAGCTCATGGGTGGTAGGCACAAAAAATGCGTTGATCCCGTCGGCATTCCCCCTGAAGTGGACACCTCAGGTACTGGGTAATAAACCAGCCCTGCCCTTTAAGTCTCAGTAATTACTCCGAATTAGAGTGGACTTGGGAGTCATGGCAAATAAAGGGTACTCTACTCTTACCAGAGCTCCAGAACTGGACCCTTAACACTAGATACAGACGTCATACCCAATACACGCCTTTTTATGTTGGGAGTCTAACCCCTGTGCAGGTTATTCTAAGCCTCGTCGACAGGGCATGTTTTTAATGACCTCTGGGGGTTCTTGACTTGTTTTGCAATGCACGTTTATAAATAACCTTATTTGTTAAAGGTGACTGTTGTTTTCAATATGAAACATTCCGTCAAACTTTCCGGATTTACATCTTTTAAAAATCACTAAATTTGTTAAAAGGATATATCGCCAGTCAAACATATTTTTAAATACATTAGTTTATAATCATATCCGTTAAAGAAGGAAAAGAAATGTTAATAACCTTTGACATCCACTTTAACATCTATGAAAAAAGTTATATATATATATATATATATATATATATATATATATATTAAAAGATAAATCTAATGAGTCAGACGAACCTATTAAAGTTTCGCTTAATGCCTCTTCAGTGCTAAGATCTGACTTTAATTGGTACGATTATCTTGTCTTTTCTTTTTCAAAATATTTTTTTCTTCCCGGTTGATGTTTGGTAGTATATTTTTACAATCAAACTATTTGCTGGGTTTTTTCTCTCCGCGAGGATTTACCAATAAGTTTGGTATATTAAATTATATATATATAATGGGAAACGAACGTGAAAAGTATTAGCCTATGAAGGGGCTCAATGCTAAAATAGCAGAACAGGTCCAAAATCAAAGTTAAATATTATGGATATGATATCCCATAACTACAGTTTCATGCGTACTTGCAATCATCAGACGGTTAGAATGTTAATTTAAAAAAAATTTTTTAACCGTCTGATGATTGCAAGTACGCATGAAACTGTAGATAGGGAATATATATATATATATATATATATATATATATATATATCAATAAAGGAAGGAAGAACTCAATACAGTAATCCCATTATAAATTTATTTCGACGAAAATTGGGGCCCATATAAATCTAAGTTGATTTAAACCGGCTCCCCAAATTTTCGTCTCATCAGATGGGTCTCAATTCACTTATGGACAAGCATATCACAAAAAAAAATTTTAATTATTTTTTGTTTTTGTTTGAATTTATATATATTCAGCTCTTTGGAGTTTTTTGTGATATGCTTGTCCATAAGTGAATTGAGACCCATCTGATGAGACGAAAATTTGGGGAGCCGGTTTAAATCAACTTAGATTTATATGGGCCCCAATTTTCGTCGAAATAAATTTATAATGGGATTACTGTATTGAGTTCTTCCTTCCTTTATTGATAAATATTGCTCTGTATATAATCTAAAAGGTTATTTTACATTGAGCTCTCTTCAGTGATTTAAAGATTCGCTGTATTTATACATACTGGATCATCAATATTAGTACAGTGGATCTTAGAAATCACATATAGAATCATCCCTTACTACCAAGTTTGGATAAATCTCTTATATATATATATATATATATATATATATATATATATATATATATATATATATATATTAATGCTTTAAAAAGACCTCCTAAAAGATTAATTGTATGGAGAAAAAAAATTATGTTTTTTTTTTCACAATAGAACGGGGATAAAGGGAAAATAAAAACGAGTTGTGTGTGTGTGTGTGTGATAAAGAATATGACTTACCGGGGAATAAAATATTGAGTTAATCACAATATTGACGGTCGATACAAGTATTAACTGAATCAGTCAGTGTTATAACGAATATAAAGTGGTCAATACGTTAGTAGAGCGGATTTAGTATTAAGGTGTACATAGAAATAACCTACTCAAGTTTCACCAGAAGGATCTGCCGGGTTAATTGCATTTAAATGCAATTAACCCGAAGATCCTTATGGTGAAACTTTCTATATACACCTTAATACTATAGTACTTAATAATATATATATTATATATATATTATATATAAATGACCCAATGGTTTGACATGCCGTAAAATCCAACCAACCAACCCATCAAGAATGAATAAAACAAAAACGTCTTTGGCATAAAATGACCCAATAAGGGTTGACATGCCGTAAAATCCAACCAACTAACCAACCCATCAAGAATGAATAAAACAAAAACGTCTTTGGCATAAAATGACCCAATAAGGGTTGACATGCCGTAAAATCCAACCAACCAACCAACCAACCAACCCATGAAGAATGTATAAAACAAAAACGTCTTTGGCATAAAATGACCCAAATGGGTTGACATGCCGTAAAATCCAACCAACCAACCCATCAAGAATGAATAAAACAAAAACGTCTTTGGCATAAAATGACCCAAATGGGTTCACATGCCGTAAAACCACAACAACCAGCACCAATCCCTCCTCGGCAATGCTTTGAAGTTTATTTACTTACTGAGGTTGAGACGGTTCAATTCGGTGACCCTTCGGCTAAGATCTAAGCGGGGGTCAGGGCTTTTGCGTTAATTGTGCGGAAATGAACCGACATGGACATATGTTCTTAGCAGCAAAAAAAATGTAATTGCAATTAGAGCACTTAATGTCGCACTGACCACCAAAGTTGATGGTCAAGCAAAACATCCTTGAAAAATAGGAAGGGAAAGAAAAACAACAATCAAGAGGATCGCTCGGAAAGGACTTTTTTCAAATGTTTGTTCTACAAGACCAAGGCTGTGCAAGGCGCGTAGTGTAATGGTTACCGTCGTAAGAAATGGGCACGACAGGAAGGGTTCTAATCCTGGACGAGGCTATTTGCATTTCACATAGCACCAATACCTCTGGGAAAGGTATGACTCGATATAATCTACCTCCAGCAATGGGTAAATAGTAGTGCCAGACTATTGAGCTTGGTGTCATATCCTGGTCATACGGTGGGTTTGGTATATCTATCTATCTATATATAAATATATATATATATATACCATATATATATATATATATATATATATATTGGTTAGGAGGTAGATTTAGAAGGCCATCACAATGCAGTTTTGGAATAAATAAAAAATAATAATACGGTAACAATGGTGTGTGTTTGACCTTGTAATTTTTATTATTTCTTGAATTTTCGAGGTAATACCTCTTTATCAAAAGAATTGAACTGAAGCAGTACAGCTATGGCATTTCTTCCTAAATGAATTTTTTTTTTTTTTTTTTTTTTTTGCAAATGACGTTATTTTTGAAATAACTGTATTCCGTGTGAGCGTGAATGCGTTTATTTTTATTTTTATTTTTTTTTTGTACGTGTGGTATGTTGTAATGCGCGTGACATGAAAATGCGTGTTGCTGTACGTTTAAGACTGTATCCTAGCGCGGGATTTTGTACGTGGTATGTGCGAATGAAAAAGTGTATTTGTGTTTTTTGTGACGTTTCCTGTTGGATTTTACATCAATTTAATCATTTAATATTATTAATATTATTTATTATTATTAAATTATCATTTATTTGCTTATTACTTATTTATATCTAAATTCAATTTATCTTTTTTATATTATAATATTTTTTAAATATATATATATATTATATATATATATATATATATTATTTAATTTATTTATTATTTAATTTTATTTTCCTTAACAACTAGTGTGCAATGGCTTGTGTGTTTGTATGTGTGGGCGAGATGTTGGCTATAGATTTGAGTGCGTGTTTCGTATTAGTCTTTCTCGTTGTAGATTGTTTCATTAGTAATTCTCCATTGCTGCATGTGGGTATGGTTATGTGTGTGTGTGCATATACTGTTACATGTTTTATTCATTCTTGATGGGTTGGTTGGTTGGATTTTCAGCATGTCAACCCATTTGGGTCATTTTATGCCAAAGACGTTTTTGTTTATACATTCTCTCATGGGTTGGTTGGTTGGTTGGTTGGTTGGTTGGATTTTACGGCATGCAACCCTTATTGGGTCATTTATGCCAAAGACGTTTTTGTTTTATTCATTTCTTGATGGTTGGTTAGGTTGTTGGAATTTTACGGCATGTCAACCCTTAATTGGGTCATTTTATGCCAAAGACGTTTTTGTTTTATTCATTCTTGGATGGGTTGGTTGTTGGATTTTACGGCATGTCAAAACCATTGGGTCATTTTTTAAATTATATATATAATATATATATTATATTATATTTATATATTATATATATTATTAAGTACTATAGTATTAAGGTGTATTATAGAAAGTTTCACCATAAGGATCTTCGGAGTTAATTGCATTTAAATGCAATTAACCCGCAGATCCTTCTTGGTGAAACTTGAGTAGGTTATTTCTATGTACACCTTAATACTAAATCGCTCTACTAACGTATTGACCACTTTATATTCGTTATAACACTGACTTGATTCAGTTAATACTTGTATCGACCGTCAATATTGTGATTAAAAACTCAATATTTTATTCCCCGGTAAGTCATATTTTCTTTATCACACACACACACACACAACTCGTTTTTATTTCCTTTATCCCCCGTTCTATTGTGAAAAAAAAAAACATTAATTTTTTTTCTCCAACAAATTAATCTTTTAAGGAGGTCTTTTTTAAAGCATTAATATATATATATATATATCATATATATATATATATAAATATAATATATAGATATAATTAAGGAGATTATCCAAACGTGGTAGTAAGCGATGATCTCTC
>CM042165.1:81835904-81850904 GCA_023376005.1 Doryteuthis pealeii
GCAGTGCGGATCGCGCTGGCAACTTTATTTGAATTTGCCCCTTCAAGCAAAATATAGGTGATGTCCAACAATGCTTGCTATAAAAACAAAGCATCCGAAATCTTATATATATATAACCATATATGATATAGATATGTATACTATATAATATATATACTATATATACCAATAATATAGTATATTAATGATTATAGTATACTATAAATACCATATACTATATATATATAGATAGTACGGATTGTATATCAAAGCCCATAGTCATTTAAAATGATTGTCCGACCTTGTGTTTATGCCCTTATGGACAAGCCCACCTTTTTATCATTTGCAGTGCTAGAAAGCGTAGGCTAAGGGTTTCATGTCGAGATACGGGTAATGACGTTAACTCTATCTCGATGGTGAGGATCGGTAGACATTCAGTTTTGGAGGTGTGGGGGAAATAGGGAGCACTTCTTTCATTCCACGATGGCCCCATATGATCCACTCTGACCCAGGGTCCAGTGCTATGGCAGTTTAGGAATCAGAAAATTGTGTTGTTATCAAAAAATAAGTTTCTAATAAGATTTGCTTCCAAAGCTGATGCGCTACGAACTCTTTTAAAAACTTTGACGGCATTAAATGACCTCCGAGGTTGATATGCCGTAAAACAAACACAAAAATAAAAAAGAAATATGCTTATAATACGCAGGCTGGGGGTGTAATGGTTAGCCAGTCGTAGGAAATAGACTCCGGCAACCCGAGTTCAAATCCTGGAGGAGGCTATTTGTATTTCAAATGGCGCTAATAATCTTGGGAAAGTATGAATCTGTTATTCACCCTCCAACTATGGTTAAATAGTAGGGCAGGACTAGGCTTTCTTTAACATTGGCTAGGTAACCACGTCTAGGAGAGGAAAGCTCTAAATCTTAATCTGTTAAACTCGCTTAAGAAAAATGACCTTGTATCATAGCCTCGTCACGGAAGTGGTTGGCTGTAATATATTATATATATATTATATATTATCTATATATATTGATAGTATATTATATTATATGGGAAAGACCGAGATGCATTTCGGTCTTCCACAAGATGTACTCCCAATCTTCCATCAAAGTAACCGTAAATTTATAAGTTAAATGCCAAGTGTAATTTGGTATACATTGGGCGTACATTCAAAGACTTGAAATTAGAATGAAGCAGCAAGTCCCCGAGTACTCCGCAACTGCCGTCGCTAATAATACATCCGGGTTATCCAAATTTGCACTCGGCCCCGCCCCCGGATCGCTGAGCACCTTTCTATAAATGTTTGGTTTGTACGATTCAACAGGATAGTGCTATCTCTATTCTGCACAGAGCATAGGTCCTAAGCACATCTCACAGTCTTTGAGGGCTGCTTAGTGATTTCCTTTTTACGACCTACCCTCTCCCGTGCAAGACAACACCGAGACACTCATTTATCTGTTGGGAGGCATAACTATAAACAACATAACCTGGTTTAAACCTACGGCACATATACATACCCTTCCTTTCCCCAAGTTTTTTTTTTTTTTTTTTTATTTTTTTTTTTTTGTCCCCCCCCCCCTACTCTCTGGTTTACCCATATTTCTCTAGCAAATTTCTTTACATTTTGACCATTTTAACTGTCACTCGGTGTACAATACTATGAAAAGTACCGGTCGACAAAGGCCTTCCCGTATCCCCATATTATATTTATTATTTTAATTCAATAAATAACAATATCTACCTCCCCACTTATTACATATGATCCCTCATAACTGCTTAGTAGTTTTAAATTTGCATGTAACCCCAAAGCATTATATCATATAATAATATTATAACTTGGACTTACATAATTTGTCTGTTTTTCTAACTACAATATTTTCTTTAACCCACCTGTCAGAACTTTCATATCATTTTTTATTTCTTCTCATATATTATATATATTATATATAATCGTATATATATATATATTATAATAGAGAGAGAGAGAGAGAGAGAGAGAATAAAATGGAATGAACATACTAGTAAAAGATATTGTGTTAATCCCAATATTTGGTTGATACAAGTATTAACCGGATAAGTCAGTGTTATAACAAATATAAAGTGCTCAATACGTTTAGAGTTGGATAATAATTGCAATATTGACTTCCGCAATTAACTGTAATTAATCAATATCTTCATTAATTCAGTGGAAAGTAACCCTGAAGACCCTTATGGGGAAACTGGAGTAGGCTATTTCCGTACACACAGTAATGACATAATATATATATATATATATAATATATATATATTAATATATATATATATAGCAGCTCCTCCGCACGGGCAGGATGTGACACAAGGTCAATTTCTTAAGTGGAGTTTTCCTTCTCCTAGTCCAGTCACCGTAGAAAGGATAAAGAATCGAATCTACCCTATTATTTATCCGTAGTTGGAGGGAGAATAGTTGAATTCATACCTTTCCCAAGGGTATTTGTGCCATATGTTGGAGGCTGTGATGTAATGGTTAGAGTCGTGGGAAACGGAGTCGTCGACCCGAGTTCAAATCCTGGACGAAGCTACAGTTCCCATAGCGTTAATACCATTGGGAAAGGTATGAATCCAGCTATTCTCCCTCCAGCTATTCTTCCTCCAGCTATGGGTAAATAGTAGGGCAGACTGAGCTCTTTAAAGTTGGTTAGGCAACCAGTCTAGGAGAAAGAAAACTATGAATTCAAACCTGTTACACTCCGCTTGGGGTGGTCACTACTAGAATTGGCTCAGTCCTAATTAGTCTATCCTCGTCCAGGATTTGAACTTGAATCGCTGAGTCCATTTCCTACAACGTTAATCATTACGCACACATTCATATTTACTCACGTATAACACAGATACTAAATCCAATGTTAGTCACGGTGATTAAGTGAGAATTATGAATAATAATGAATACGGTCCGCACTAGGATCTTTTCTGAATTAATAATATCCACTCTACTATATGTCAATTTTCATAAATTACTATTGATATCGTTATTTACTAAGCTTAGCTGTGGCATAAGGCCAGAAGTATAGGGCGACCAATGAGAATTAGTATTGATATAAGATTTATGAAACCTATCCTTCCGGGGCCTCCTAAAAAGTCTTGGAGATCATTTTGGTCGTAGAAGGAGTCTTCTGGGATAGTTACGCGTAGGATCTGATTGGTACTGATAGATTTTCGGCTAAAAATAAAATTCTTTTTTTTTTTACATTTTTTTTTTTTTTTTACTTATTAATGACATCTATTTTTATTTATTTTGTTTGTTTGTTTGTGTGACCTTTTAATTTGTTTAATGTGTTCGCTCATTCAAAATCGATTATTCTATATTTATTTTTATTTTTATTTATTTTATTTTAATTCCATTCGTTCAGTCATAACTTTCTTTTTTGTTTTTGTCAATCCTTTCTTTGCATTTGTCGCACACTGGATGTGGGCGTGTCGTTGGGGGACGGACCAATATAAAGTGTACAACAAGCACCACATGACGACACAAGGAGAAAAGTCGACGCGAGAACGTGAGTAAGAAGCAAGTAAGAGAGAAAAAAAAACCCTAACGGCCGTTACAGAACATAAAAGGGAAAGAAACTATGTAAGGAAAAAATTTATTTAGTCTTCTTACGCATGCTAGGCGTGTATTAATTGAATGAAGTGAGAAACCTTTAACTCCATTTTTTTTTTTCATTTTGTTTTTGTTTTTGTTTTTCCCAACTTTGATTTATTCATCTATCATTATTCATTTATTTATTTTTGTAATTGTAAAGGAAGGTATTCAATGAAAGATTTTATTTTGTTTTTCGTTTCGTATGAGTATTTTGGGGGGTTTGTTTTTTCTCTCTTTCTTCCTGGCTATCGTAGGAATTCCAACCCGATTAAAAAGTAGTTCCCTGCGAAGGACTTTTATGATTTATTTTGAATTGGGGATTTTATTATTTTTTTCAGTAACACTTTCTTTTTCGTAGATAGTATAAATAACCTTCTTTGTGTTGCGTTAGAACTCAGAGTTTTTGTATGTTACAATATATATATATATATATATATTATATATATATATATATATATATTTTCTTTTTTTTCGAACATGTGTGTGAGCAAACAATGAACTATTTCATGTCTAAATAAAACAAATTCATTTTGAAAAAGTTTTTGTCACTTCATCGATCTCAATAGATATAGATATAGGGAGGAATTGCAGATGAGAGTGCTCTAGCGGTGTTTCCCAACCTGCGGTACTAGCTTTTCGAGATATGCTAGAATTAATTTCCGAAATATCTATGAAAGTGAATTGTCTCAGAAAGAACAAAATATCAGTCACTTTACACGTGACTGTTTTTTTTTTTCGTTATCTATTGGTCTAAACCTTTTGAAGATTGAAATTTTATATAGTTGATTTGGCAAAAGGTCAGAAAAATTGGGCGCCCACTGAAAATCGAACTCGCTATGGTCACCTAGAGCGGTTCGTTAACCATTACACCAGCAGTGATTTCAATATATATATATACCGGAGTGGCCTATTGTTGGTATTAGCCGAAAAACGAGGGAGACTATCCCATTTTCGATCGAACAAGACCTTGACGATTGTTTTCTGGAATGAGGAGCCACACCTATATATATATATATATATATATATATATATATATATATATATATCATAGAGGTTCTTCATGGAACAAATGAACATGCTACTATTAAACACACTCGCCTACCCGGATTTTAACAGCATGTTAAACACACTATAACACTTGAACTTTTATAACTCTTCTATAATGCTCCCTTTCTAAAATTCTATAAACAATTTCTTCAAATAAGAAATTTTCTCCTGAAGATGACCGACGGTCGAAACTAGTTGAGAATAAACAACATACAAGAAATATTCCTGATTGTCTTAATAATTTTTGTTCACAATATATATATATATATATATATATAATATATATATATATATATATATTTTTATTTTATTTATCCATTTATTTATTTTTTTATATAGTCATTTAACTATTTGTGTTTGTTTGTTTACAATTTCCCCTATGAACAGATATTTAGAACCGTATAAAAAGAAATAATTTATTATTAAATTTCACTTGCGTTTGAATAGCTCTACGTAGAATTTAGGGTTGGGATGGAGAGCAAATCGACTTGTGAACTGAACAAGTTTTGGAGTAACAAAAGGTTGGGAAACACTTCACGAACATCTTATTATAATGGAGATTGTGGGTTTGTCTGTCTGTAACCGAAACTATATTACTATACAAGTCACAATTCCCTTTGTTATTTACATCACATTCTCCATGATTTTATTTTTATTTAAACCTCAATTATTAATAAACTTGTTTTACATCATTAAGACTGTTGACCATATCTACATACTATATACATGCAATTGTATTTGTATATACAACAAAATAGCGGATTACAGTGAGAACGGGTAGGCTAATTTGCATATTGATATTAAAAATTTGATTTTAATAAATATGTGCTTAGTATTATTGATTTCTAATTGTTTGGTTTAATATTAATGAATATGAGCAAAAATCTCGTGGATAAATCTTAAAGAAATCCATTAACAAGAAGAAATAACTATAATATTATTCTTTACCTCCTATTTTAACTAAATAGTTAAATTAGGAAAATTTACCAATGAAAGACGGGAGTAACGGAAAATAATGGAAGAGTTAGTTTCAAAGTTGTTCTATTTTTCGATTATACCCCCTCTGTTTCAAATCTTTTTATCTGCATTCTTATTCAGTTTCATTAGCCTTTCTAATTTAATATGATATTTTATTATATTAAAACTTAAATACTTGCACCCTACGGAGGGTGCATATATTTGCTAGTATATATAATATCTTGACAAATCGTTATTTTTCTGTCCGATTCGTCGACCCTTTATTATTATTCCCACCATAACAAAAAAGTTAGTTTAATATTAACATGTTTATGTTCTATAGTATTGTCAATTATTTCACTCCTTGCGAATTTTCCACATCATTGATAAGTGGTGGTCTGTCGCTGGAGTTTGAGCGGCAACAAGTCTCTTCAAGTCTCAAGGACTCTTCTGAATATTCTAGCCGATCTCAACAATGCAGTTATCTGGATGCTCTCAATTCTTCCTTTGGTTTCCAGTTCATCTAATCTGTTTTCTAAACTTTCGTCCAATACAAATGCACCAATAACAATTAGTATCACTTTTACCCAAATATTCCACAGTTTTTTCTCAATTCTCTAGCAAGATCATTTGCTTATTATTATTATTATTATTATTATTATTGAGTTCTTCCCACCAAAGTTAGCTGATGGTATTTCCCTGGGGTTTGAGTGACAGCAAGTCTCCTCAGGTTTCCAGGACTCTTCTGAGTATTCTGGCAGATTGCAGCAGTGAAGTATCCTGGATGGTCTCAATTCTTCCTCTGATTTCCAGATTTTCTAGTCTTTTTTCCAAGCTTTTTGAGACTGTTCCAAGTGTACCAACTACAATTGGTATCATTTTGACTTTCATATTCCATATTTTTTCAATTCTCTGGCAAGGTCCAAGTATTTGTCCATCTTTTCGTTTTCCTTCATCTTCACCCTGTGATCTGCTGGAACTGCAAAATCCACCAGTTGACAAGTTCTTACTTTTTTGTTAATCAACACTAGGTCTGATCTCATTATTATTATTACTAGAAAATATATGCACCCTCCGGGTGCAAGTAATTAAGTTTTAAAATAATAAAATATCATATTAAATTAGAAAGGCTAATGAAACTGAATAAGAATGTAGATAAAAAGATTTGGAACAGAGGGGGTATGATTGAAAAATAGAACAACTTTGAAACTAACTCTTCCATCATTTTCCGTTACTCCCGTCTTTTATTGTTAATTTTTCCTAATTTAACTGTTTAGTTAAAATAGGAAGTAAAGAATAATATTTGTTATTTCTTCTTGTTAATGAATTTATTTTAAGATTTATTGAAGAGATTTTTGCTCATATTCATTGATGAAATCAAACAATTAGAAATCAATAATACTAAGCATATATTTATTAAAATCAAATTTTTAAGATCAATATGCAAATTAGCCTTCCCATTCATACTGTAAACTGCTATTTTGTTGTATATATAATACAATTGCATGTTATTAGTATGTAGATATGGTCAACAGTATAAGTAATATAAAACAATTTTATTAATAATTGAGGTATAAATAAAAATAAAATCATGGTAAATGTGTTGTAAATAACAAAGGGAATTGTGACTTGTATAGTAATATAGTTTCGGTTACAGACAGACAAACCCACAATCTCCATTATAATAAGATTATTATTATTATTATTATTTCACTCCTCGTGAGTTTTTCACACTAGCGTTAACTGATGGTCTTTCACTGGAGTCGAGTGACAAGTCCTCTCAGGTCTCCAGGACACTTCTGAGTATTCTAGCCGATTTCACCAATGCTGTTGTCTGGATGCCCTCAATTCTTCCTTTGATTCCCTGTTCCTTTAGTCTTTTTTCTAAGTTTTTTTAGGGACGTTCCAATGGCACCAATTACAATTGGTATCATTTTGACCCTTATTTTTCAGTTCTCTAGCAAGGTCCAGGATTATTATTATTATTATTATTATTATTATTATCATTATTGACTGTTTTTTATTTGTTTTTTTGGGGGTGGAGATGAGTCCTCTTTTTAATATAAAAGAAAGAAGAGAAAAAACATGGACACCTCACTGTACTGAAATGTTTTGATAGCTAGTCTCGGAAGTCGTGTTATGTATTCGTGGCGAAGTGCTGGTTGGTTTTAGGTGGTAAGGTTGACAAATGTTTTCCAAATGTCCCGTTGTAGTGTAATAGTTAGCAAGCTAGTCTTGCAGATTCGTTACTACTTAAAGAGCGAGTTCGATCCTCGCTGGATGCCCTATACTTGTGACCTTGTGTCAAATTCTACCCGTAAATGATGCGTGCAGACATACATACATAAATACACACACACACACATATATATATATATATATATATATATATTATGTGTGTGTGTATGTGTGTGTATGTGTGTGTAAATATATATATATATATATATATATATATATTATACGTGTGTGTATGTGTGTGTAAATATATATATATATACGTGTGTGTGTGTGTGTGTATGTGTGTGTAAAAATATAAAAATAGCGAAAAGAACGCCCTCCAGGCGGTGTAAAAATTAATTGTTTTAAATTCATTGTCCGAGGCGGGTGGGAGTTAAAAATGCAATGTGTTTGTATCGTAAGTAAGTAAAATCATCAAATTTATTAAAGGAGTAAAAAGATAAAACTATTTAAAATGGAAACTTTATTTTGACCCCCCCTCTCCCCCCCCCAAAAAAAATGTTGCATGCATTTATTAATTATTATTTAAATGATTATTTTGAAGATTTTACATTTATAGATTTTACACAAAATCATAGGTATTTATCTATTTGTAAACTTTTTAGTTAACCCTTTGTTGCTGAAAAAAATGGTGAGAGTAAAAAATAATTTTAAAGTTTAATTACAAATTTCGCAAAATAAAAATGCTCTATTTAAAGTAACGATAAAACGTTTTTTTTTTAAAATTCATATGTTGTCCTTTATTGCATGTTTGGTGATTTTGGGTAATGTGAGGTAAGCAGTGACGTAGTTTCGGTTACAGACAAATAGAGACCGAATTTCAATTATTAATAGACTTAGAATCGACCCCATCGCTAAAAATTACAGGCACCATCAATTCCATTAATAATTTCGTATATGTAGTGATTAAGCTTTCCTCCAGGAACAGGATGGGATATGAGGTCAATTGTTAAGGTTATATCTGACTCTTTGACTACATTAAGCCGCTAACAGCGGCTCTCCAATTTGATTTCCAGCCACTGCGATCCTACCTTAAACCGCTGGCAGTGGCTCTCGCACGTGTCAATTGTTTACAATGAAAACAGACCCAGTTTACAATAATAATGAGACTTTATTTGAATAGACTGAGTTCTGAGGTGAATTGATAGGGAACTTTGAAATATCCCACCATACAGATAAAAAGATACCGAGAAAATTTGGTACAGCCGTGGGGGAAATTTAGTAGTAAAAGAGTTAACAGGTTTGAATTCATTGGGGAGCATAGTTAAATCCACACCTTTCCCAATAATATCAGTGCTATGTGAAATTCAAACAGCCTCGTCCGAGTATTTTGATTGTAGTTTGATCATATCATAATGACAGTGCTAGGATTGGATCAGTTCATTTTTTTTTGGGGGGGGGCAAAATAAAGTTTCCATTTTAAATAGTTTTATCTTTTTACTCCTTTAATAAATTTGATGATTTTACTAACTTACGATACAAACACATTGCATTTTTAGCTCGCACCCGCCTCGGGCAATGAATTTCAAGAATTAATTTTTACACTGCCTGGAGGGCGTTCTTTTCGCTATTTTTATGAATTAACACCAAGTGTTTTTCTGGGGGGTTTTTTTTATGTTTATCGTGAGTGTTAGTATCTTGAAGGGTTGTTTTGGGATATTTTTTGTTGTTTTTTGTTGTTGTTTTTTTTTTTGTTTTTAAAGAAATGTTTTAAACAATTCTTTTGTCGGCGTCTTATACTGAGAAATTTCTGCTTACTACAGCAAAATGCTGAATGGACAAAAAAATGATATTGTGCCAATTCTCAAAAAAAAAAAAAAAAAGAAAAAAGGCACATGAAATTGGCCTTTTGGCATCATTTGTGAATTACACAACTACCGCCACACGAAATTTAAAAGATTAATCTCTCTCTCTCTCTCTCTCTCTCTCTCTCTCTCTCTCTCTCTCTCTCGCTCTCTCTCGCTCTCTCCTCTCACACTCACACACATATATATATATATATATATATATATATATGTATTCTCTTTTTTCTTTCTTTCATCTTCATCACCCATGTATTTTTGTACCAGCATCTATTTCTCTTATTTCCCTTTTCTCTCTCTCTCTCTCTCTCCCCTCTCTCTCTATCTATCTCTCTCTCTCTCTCTCTCTTATATATATATATATAATATATATATATATATATATATATATATATTATATATATCCTCCTCTTTTTTCTTTCTTCTTCATCACCTATTTTTTCCTTGAATTCTTCTACCAACTGCGATTTCCCTTACTTCTCTTCCCTCTTATTTCATCTCTCTCTCCCTCTCTCTCTCCCTCTCTCTCTCTCTCTCCTCCTCTCTCCCCCCATCTCCCTCTCTCTCTCTCTCTCTCTCTAGCACACACTCCCCGTCTCTCTTTTTCTTTTATATATGTCGCTGTCTTCCAACTAACATTCCACCTCATTTCTATCTATCTATCTATCTATCTATCTATCTCTTTTTTCTTTCTTTCATCTTCATCACATATTTTATTTCTTGAATCCATGTACCAGCAGTTATTTCCTTTAGAGATAGGGGCGACCGCCTGGAATTGATAACTCTAATCTGTTTCAATCGAACATGAGGAAAAGATGAAATGAAAGAAAAAAAGAAAAAAAGAGTGAGAGAGAGTTAAATCAAGATTATTATACTTTTTACATATTGAATTATAAGCAATAGCTCTTAAGTAAACACATCAAACGTTGCAATAATTAAATTAATAAACTGTGGTATATCTACAGGTCTTACTACTACTACTACTTATTATTTTATTATTATTATTATTATTATTATTATTATTATTATTATTATTATATGAGTTTTTCACATCAGCGTTATCTGATGGTATTTCACTGGAGTTCTGGGTGACAAAAAGTCTCCTCGGGTCTCCAGGAATCTTCTGAGTATTCTAACCGATTGCAGCAATGCAGTAGTCTGGATGGTCTCAATTATCCCTCTGATTTCCAGATTCTCCAGTCTTATTATTATTATTATTATTATTATTATTATTATTATTATTATATTATTATTATTACCGCTGCCATAACATTACCTATTGTCATATGATAATAAACTTTGCATTTTCATCTAAAGAACAATATGAAAACATATTTTTTTGTTTTTGTTTTTAATAATAGACTATCTTTCCCCCAAATTGTCCTAGTTTTTGGTGTCAAAAAATTCCTTTTTAGTTGTCAACTATCATATGATATCACATATGTCTGTCATGAGGAAATGTGACGTGTAAACATATGACTAGTTAACATCATGTTTATTGTGAATGAGACCATTCTACTCTTTTTAAGTGGTGTCAATAAAACAATAAAATAGACACTCGCCTTTTTTTATATAAGCGTATGTTTAAACAAAAAAATGATCATGAATCCGACAGTATGTTGAAAAAGCTAGTAAAAAAGACAGTGAGAGTGAAAAATAAGAAAATGAGGATGTTTTATTGATATTTGGTAATAATGTACCGACACTAAGTGTTTCAATTAATGGATCCAAATAAGTTTTAATACTGTTGATCCATTAATTGAAACACCAAGTGTTGGAACATTGTTTCGATTAATGGATTCGAATATGTTTTAGTACTGTGGAAAATAAGAGTTATGGGGATGATTTATTAATATTTGAAAATCAGGTCAACATTTAAAATAACATATCGCCCTTTTTATATAGGCGTATATGTAGACAAGAAAATAATGTTAATGAATCCGACAGTGTGTTGAAAAATGAGTAAGAGTAAGAAATAAGAAAATGAGGTTGATTCATTAATATTTAGTAAAATGTTCCAACACTTGGTGTTTCGATTAATGGATCAACAGTATTAAAATTTATTTGGATCCATTAATCGAAACACTGAGTGTCGGTACATTTTATTAAATATCAATAGATCATCCTCATTTTCTTTCCTTTTTTACAATTACTCTTTTTTTCTTCTTTTTTTTTCAACAATGAAGATGTTTTATTGATATTTAATAAAATGTTCCGACATTGAGTGTTTCGATTAAAGGATCCAAATGTGTTTTGATACTGTGAAAAATAAGAGTTATGAAGAAGATTTATTAATATTTGATTTAGTCATTTATATAATGTGTGTATGGGTATATATATATTATATATATATATATATATATATATTATATATAAAAAATGAGTAAAGAAAAGAAATGTAGATGGATAAAAATGAATTTAATCGATATCACTTTTAATCGATTAGTGATATCGATTAAAAGTGATATTAATTTTTATCCATCTACATTTCTTTTCTTTACTCATTTTTTCCTCATATTGTCGGATTCAATTTTTCCATTCTTACATATATATATATATATATATATATATATATATATATATATATATATATATATACGGGAGAGGAGAGTAGCCTCGACAGCAAAGAGAGCCAGAAAGAGGGAGAAAAGTCAGCAGCCCCAATCGAAGCTTTTTAAATGTCGACTACATTTTCAAATGATAATAAATTATCTTTATAACTATTATCTTTCAAATTTATTTATCATTTTTATCACATACATGCATATGTATGGCGGTGCTGCCAAATTAATTCCTCTGGGAATCGCAAGGCTCCTGGTTCAATACCAATCTTCGCCAACTCAGATCATGATTAGCACAGCTTCAGTAATTTGATATGTGCGGTAAAGTAGGGAGCTGACGGTTGGTGTGGTGCTCCACCCCAGCAAAAAAGAATAGGCATAAGTTGTATCTTGCGTATTGTGTGACCCCTAATATTGAGCTAAAAATTTAGATAGATAGATAGATATGAACATAATGAGATAAATAGATTGATAGATATGAAGAGACTGGGGTAGGTCAATCATTGAGTTTGTAAAAGACTCTCTCTCTCTCTCTCTCTCTCTCTCTCTCTCTCTCTCTCTCTCTCTCTCTCTCTCTCTCACACACACACACACACACACACACACACACAAATATACACTTTCTGAGACCTTGATATTTTAATCATATTAGGGGGTCGCACCATCTGTGAGAGAGAAGTGTGTGTAAGTAGTTGGCCAAGGCTAGGCCTAGTTTGTTTTGCATGTGATGCACCCCCTTCCCCTAACATTGACCTAAAATTCAAATCTCAGTCTGTTGCACAATATGCGACATTTCCCCAGAGCCAAGGGATGCCGTGAACACAGTAACCTCGTTCGGTGCTTGCAACTCTGATAATCTGTATGCCTCTGCCACTTTTACAGCATTAACTTCACATTCTAAGAGTTTACAGCCGAGACGCTCGACTTGAAGCCAGTGCAAAGTTCTTAGGAGAACTTGTATTAAGACCATATGTTTTCATAGGTTTGAATGACCTACTTGGAAGTGTAGGGGGGTGGACAGGGTTGTTTGATGTCTGGAAAGAATATTGTTAATTTTCTTGTGTGTAGTAAACGAGGAGAGTTATAAGGCGTTACAGTAGAATTTCACATGTTAGGCTTGCTTGGCTGCTGTTTTTTTGTTGTTGTTGTTGTTTTTTGTTTTGTTTGTGAAACCGGTTTTCTGCAGAAAAATTCTAAAATTCTATTTTAATTTAAAAGCAGCATGATTAAGTTTTTAGCGTATCAGTTGATTTCATTTATATATACTAGCAAAATGAAAAACACCTTCCGGGTGATGTAAAATAGATTTTAGAAACATATTGCCGGAGGGGTGGGAGTTAAAAATTCAATGTCAGCGAGTTTGTACCCTAAGTAACTAAAATCATCAAATTCATTAAAGGATTAAAAAATAAAACAATTTGAAATGTAAACTTTAAATATGTATTAAAATAAAATATAGATATATAATACCAGTCATGTATTTATTAAAACTTGTTTTCAAAAACAATGAGGACTGGCTAATGCTGCATGTTCAGATTTTGAGTGTATTTATTCTATGTTATGACGATTTTGGGTAATCTGACGTAAGCAGTGACGTAGTTTTTATTACAGACAAAAACCGGAAGCGAATCTCCATTATTAATAAGATGTGTATGTGTCTGCATATATGAGTGTGTGTATGTATATGTCTGCATATGTATGTGTATGTATGTACCTACATATACGTGTGTGTATGTATGTATCTGTATATATGTGTATATGTATGTGTATGTATGTATCTACCTACATATGTGTGTGTATGCATGTGTCTGTATATATGTGTCTGCATATATATATATATATATATATAAAGATAATCTAATGAGTCAGACGAACCTACTATTAGTTTCGCATAAAGCTCTTTAGGGCTAAAGAACTTTATGCGAAACTAATAGTAGGTTCGTCTGACTCATTAGATTATCTTTATTATTGGCTCTACTTAGGTATCGAGCACCTTTTACTTATTAGCTTTCTCCTAGCGGTTATATGAATATATATATATTATATACGTATATATACATATAAATTGTTTTTTCTTTTGGCCAAATACTGTACCAATAGATTATTTTTTGTTGGTACGAATATCTTGGTCCTTTTCTTTTTTTTCAAAATTTTTTTTCTTCCTGGTTGATGTTTGGTAGTATATTTTTACAATCAAACTTTCTGCCGGTTTTTTTCTCTCCGCAAGGATCTACCAACACGCTTGGTATATTAAATTATATATATATATATATATATATATATATATATATATAATATGGAATATTAACCTACTCTAAACAAATCATAAAGTCCGTTTAGTGTAGAGGTTATGGGATCGGCCTGTCAGCTTGGCAGTCCGGTTTCAAATCACGCACAGGGCGGTCTTCCGATCTATAGCTCTGCTGATGAGGCCTAATAGGCCGAAATGTACATACAGAGATTGATTTTTCTCGATTTGTTTAGCCATACATTTAATAGGTATTCCCGCCTAATTCATTATTAATTAATTAATTTTCAAAATTAAGTACGACTCCAATTAAGCACTTATTCTCCCAAAAATTATCGACAAAAAGCCATTCAAAACAAACCGTGTTTACATATATATATATATATATATATATATATATATATATATATATGAGAATTTTAGCCATATTAAGATTTTCTAAATGCATAGCAAACACAAATGATATAATTAAACAAAATTATTGACCAAATCATGAAATACTTGTTCTAATCATTAAGGTTTCACTTTCAACATTTTGTAACTGGCATAACC
>CM042165.1:81855904-81860904 GCA_023376005.1 Doryteuthis pealeii
CAAGATGGACCAAATACTGCTTCTATTGAAGTGGTTCCCTTTTTTTTAATCTATTAGGAAACAGGAAAATAAGTCTGAGGAGACAAAAGGACGGTCACAAAGGTTCAAAGGAAAAGTCTGATTAAAAATCTTACAATAGGGATGACCACATTTCTTCTTCTGAACTACCTTTAAAATGACTTGGGGAAAAATGATTTAGCAGTATTTAAAATATGCTATATATATATATATATATATATATATATATATATATATATATATATATATGAGAGAGAGAGAGAGAGAGTGAGAGAGAGTGAAATCTTTCTGAAAACGTTTCTTTCATAAATAAGAAAAGTGCTCATATACTGGGCAGTAGAGCAAGATAAAAACAAAAATAAATAAATGTTTACTCACCACTTAAGGACGGATTCATTACTGCCAGATTCATGTACTTTAAAAATACAATATATATATATATATATATATATATATATATATATAAAATCAGACTTAATGTGTAAGAAATGGACATGACGATACGAGTTCAAATCCTGTAAAAAGACTGTTTCCATTTCACATAGCGCCAATCCCCTTGGGAAAGTATATATCCAACTATTCCCCCCTCCACTTATGGTAAATAATAGGGCAGATCGGGCTCTTTTAACTTGGGTAGGCAACCAGTCTAGGATAAAGAAAACTTTTAACATAACGAGTTCGATCCCCGGTTGATGCTTTATACTTGCGAACTTGTGTCACATCCTACCCGTAGCGAGAAGGGTTGTATAAATACTATTTGCTGTTCTTACGAATATTGTAGGGGTTGACACGTTCAAGTTCTGGACATGTCTGTCTACATTTCACATAGTGCTGATACTCTTGGGAAAGTTATGAATCTAATTATCCTCCCTCCAGCTATAGGTAAATAATAGTGTAGACTAGTCTCTTTAACCTCTGTTCGGCAACCAGTCAAGGAGAAGTAAAAAATACCGAAACCTGGTAAGCTCTGCTTAAGAAATTTATCTCGTGTCACATCCTACTTCAGCTATGCGTAAATAGTAGGTCAGACTGGGCTCTATAATTTTGGTTAGGTAACCAGTATAGCAGAAGGAAATCTCTGAATTCCACCCTGTTAAACTCCGCCTAAGAAATTGACCTTGTGTCACATCCTGCTCGCGTGGAATTTTGGTAAATATATAATGGGTAAATATCACATAGCATTGGGAAAGGCATGCAGACATCTACTCTCCCTTGAGCTATGGGTAAATAGTAGGGCAGACTAGGTTCTTTGGGGTTGGCTAGGTAATCAGTCTAGCAGAAGGAAACCTTTGAATTCAACCCTGTTAAGCTCCGCCTAAGTAATTGAACTTGTGTCACATCCTGTTCGAGTGGAGGGGTTGGTATATATATATATATATATATATATATATATAATATATATATATATAAACAGTATTCAAAGTTTTGCTTTTTGCATACATCAAGGAATATCCTTATCCTGCTCATAGGTCTTGAAAGTAGACATTATATATATGAATTTACAACCCCCCCCCTTCCCGCACCAGAAGGATGTGACATAGGGTCAGTTTCTTACACAGAGTTTAACAGGTTTTAATTCAGTTTCCCTTCTCTTAACCATATTGCTTAATCAATGTTACAGTGTCCAGTCCGCCCTACTATCAACCCACAGCTGGGGGGAGACTAGTTTAATCTACACCATTCCCCCAAAGTATTAGCGCTATATAAAATGCGAACAGCCTCGTCCAGGATTTGAACTCTGGTCGCCAAGACTGCTTGCCACGATTATAAACATTACACCACTCGCCTCCATTATAGTTGTGTGTCGGATTTAATAAATAACTCTAATCTATTAATGGACCGGTTTAACTTTAGTCAGTAGAGTATCCACCTGAACCACATGGTTCCGGGTTCGATACCAATCCTCACCAACTAAGTGCATGAGTAGCTTGGATCTGTACTGTAAAGTGAGGAGCTGGTGGTAGGAGTGGTGCTCTACTACAAGCTCAAAACAATCTCCGTGGTCTAGCACTACTGAAAAGGGATTAAACTGATAATCTCCCAGGTTTCTATGCTGGCCTTCGCCAACTCAGTGCATGAATAGCATAGCTTGGAACTGTGCTATAAAGTGAGAGTTGATGGTAGGAGTGGTGCTTCACCTCAGACAAAAACTAACAATCTCCCAGGTCTAGCGCTAGTGAAAAGGGGGTAGATACCCTCGTTTTCCGGTTGATACCGACAAAAAGCCACTTCGCTTATTTTACTTACTTATTAAACATGAATTTAAAGAAAATGTGTTTGTTGCACATTTATATATTTAGTTAATATGATAATTATATATATATAATATATATATATATATATATATATATAAGTAAGTAAAGTCGTCGGGGCGGCCTAAAGTCGGTATCAGCCAATCAACGAGGTGTCTATCCCCTTTTTACTTGCGCTAGACCAAGGAGATTATTTTTTAGCATCTGAGGTGGAGCGCCACATCTACCATCAGCTCCTTACTTTACCACACAAATCCCTGTGCTACTCATACGCTGAGTTGCCGAGGACCGGTATCGAACTAGGAACCTTTTGGTTTCTAGCCGAACGCTCTACCGACTGAGCTAACCCGGCTCACACCACAATAATTCTATAATTTATTCATACAAATGTATTTGTGGTTTGCAATAATAGGGAGAACAAACCAGCGATTGAATGCTCAAATCAAACAACATGTCTCTATTAAGATTAGAAATGGAACCGTCGGTCCAAATGATGTACTGAGGAATAGTTACGGTTCCTCCATAGGCGAACACCTTATAAATAGCCGTAGTTACGCCAATTCATTTAGTGCTGACTGGTTTTCTGTTGAGAGCAAGTCGCACTCATTTTACCATCTTAAAATTTTAGAGAAGTTATATATTCTGACCAGTAAGCCTGCTCTTTGCAAACAAAGAGGGGCTTACTTGGTTTGAATATTATCAATCCATAGTCCTATTTTCCTACCCTTTAAGGAGAAAAGAAAAGAAATTGTTATTTTCCTTTATTGTTTCTTTAACTTACTTGTCCAATTTACTCCTTTAATCAATTATCCTCGATATTTAGCTCTGTTGAGCGAGGATTAAAACTAGTTAGCTAGCTACTCGTTTTTTCTTCGCCTTTGCCCCCCCCTCAATTGTAATATATATATATATATATATATATATATTATATATATATATATATATATATATATATATATATAATAATGAAACTGTTAGTGGGTCTTTTTAAAGCTCTAATGTATAAATATATATATAATTTCTATATTTAGTTAATATAATTGCCAACAAAATCAGAACGACTTCCTTGTGAACCTTAACTGACTTTTCCAATTCCTCGTTTTAGGATCTTCAATGCCGTCTCCAGTTTTGCTTCCTGGTCGAAACTTGTGGGTAGTAGAGACGACGATTTTATCGACCGGATTAACCACATCTACACAGTGATAATCCTCATTATATTCTCGATTGTTGTCACTGGTGGAACATACATCGGCACAGCTATCTCATGCTGGATACCGGTCGAGGCCAGTCACCATGAAGAATATGTCGACACCGTTTGCTGGACGGGGCCAACATACCACGTAAGCCACAATGACAGTCTACACGATGGAAAAAGGGCGGTAATCCACTATTACCTCTGGGTGCCCATTATTCTTCTATTCCAGGCCTTCATGTTCAAGATCCCGAACATTCTATGGCAAATGACGAACAAGGGTTCGGGAATGAATCTCGAAAAAATAAGCACCCTCTCCGAAAAGACCCAGATGGAATCCGAGTCCGATCGCAACGAGACCATCGAGCACATCGGCAACTATATCGACCGCTGGATTATGGCTAACAATCGAAGAAGCAAGAACATAATGAATATGCTACGGCCACGTCGAGGGGCCTACTTAACCACCATCTTCTGCATCATGAAGGTACTCTACTGTGTAAACGCAATTTCACAGTTCTTTCTTCTAGGGGTTCTGCTCCGAATCAACTTTGCCAAATATGGACTAAAGGTGTCCAGCTACATCCAGAGCTCCAACGTCATGATGGACGAGTACATCTTTCCACGGACGGTTTATTGTGACTTTCAAATCCGCCAGCTGAAAAACAATCCGGTACTGACGACCCAGTGCGTTCTGCCCATCAACGTCCTCAACGAAAAGGTCTTCATATTCTTATGGTTTTGGTTCTGTCTCGTTTGTACGATGTCTATTATCAACCTCCTCCAGTGGATATACAGAATAGTCTCCAAGAGATCCTACGTCAACTACATCTTCCGTTATATAAATATCCACGAAGAGTGTCTGACAAAAGCGGATAAGAAGAGCTGTTTACTGTTTGCAAAAGATTATTTGAACAGTGACGTCATTATGCTACTCCGTGTGGTCGGAAAAAATTCAACAGATCTTGTTGTAGCTGATCTGCTTGGTTACTTATGGGCTATATACAAAAAGAAACGTTCAGGGAACGAGAAAATAGAACCTGTGTAATACCGATTAGAATATATAGATAGACATATGAACAACAACAACAATAATAATAATAATAATAATAATAATAATAATAATAACGAAAAGATAGACAAATACCTAGACATTGCTAGAGAATTGGAAAGAAACTCTGGAATATGAAGATGAAGGTCATACCAATAGTAGTTTGGGCACTAGGAACGGTCCCCAAATGCTTAGAAAAAAATGACTTGAAGAACTGGAAATCAGAGGAAGAATTGAAACCATCCAGACCACAGCATTGTTAAGATCAGCTGGAATACCCAAGAAAGTCCTGGAGACACGAGGATACTAACGCTGGTGATAAAAACTAATAATGATAGGAAAATCCTATCAAAAGGGACATAAAAAGAACTACTAAAAAAACAAACGGTGCAGCGGAAAGTTAATCGAAAGAACAAATACCAGGGCAGGGCCCTGGTAAAATATTCCGGTTCCTTCCTAAATTTGACTAGAGGCTGAGAAATATGAA